>MU226410.1:2379892-2394863 GCA_018584345.1 Thuja plicata
TTAATCCACATGCTTTCTTTCCCATGGAAATCTTAGAGGACTCTAGTGAAGAGGATTTTGATCCTTCTTCCATGGACCATCTTGAAGAGGCACATGTCATAGACCTTGACAATACAATGTATGAACCCTCCAACGAAGTCATGTCCCTCAATCCTTCAAATGACAATCCATCCAATCAATCCTTGTCCTTAATGCACCCTAAACTTATTGATTGGGATCTTTCTGAGCCAAATGACTTGTACTATACTTCCCAAATGACAATGCAATGGCCTTATACCTCAATGCGGTTGAACCCAATTCTTCTATCAATGAATTAACTCCCAACATGATGATAGGGGTAGGTGTTCAACCTCTTAATCCACAAAATGAAAAGAAAAAATACAAAAAAATGAGAAGGTCTAGTGGTGAAAACCACCATGTGGCAGTGCTAGACCCAAAAAAAGTAAAAATAAAGGATGTTTTCGAAGGTGAAAACCCAACTGTGGCACCTAAGGAAGAGAGGTTGGAAACCTTGCTAGCACATGAAGATGAAAGATCACCTATACTCATTGAACTTACAGAAAAAGTTAATATTGGTACCGAAGTGGATCCTAAATTTATTCACTTGGAAGGATCTTTGAGTCCCCTGGAGAGGAAAGAATTCATCGAATTCTTTCAAGAAAAACAAGCCAACTTTGCATGGTCATATGCCAACATGCCTGCATTGGATCCAAGATTCATAATGCATCATTTGAATGTGAAACCTGGAGTTAAGCCCATCAAATAGAAATTGAGAAAAATGCATCCACATGTAGCCCTTTTAGTCAAAGTAGAATTGGAAAAATTACTCAAGGTGGGATTTATAAGAGTAATTGCATATGTAGAATGGATCTCCAACATTGTACCAATTACCAAACATGATAAATCCATAATATTTTGCACGGATTTCAGAGATTTAAATCTTGCTTTACCAAAAGATGACTTTCCATAACCTAACATTGATGCTATTATGGATCTAACTGTAGTTCATTCTATGTTTTCACTCATGGATGGATTTAGTTGGTATAATCAAATTTGAATTGCACCTGAGGATCAAGAAAAGACAACCTTTACATGCTCATTGGGTAATTTTTGTTGGAACGTAATGCCCTTCGGTCTCAAAAATGCCGGAGCCACTTATCAAAGAGCAATGACTACCATTTTCCATGACATGATGCATACCTTTCTAGAAGATTATGTGGATGACATTATAGCTAATTCACATGAAACAAAAGATCATTTACCCATACTTGAAAATATTTTTACAAGGCTAGAACAATTCAAAGTAAGACTCAACCCAAAGAAGTGTGCTTTAGGGGTACAATCTGTAAAACTCTTAGGGTACATTGTTTATGCAAAAGGCATTGAAGTAGATATTGAAAAAGTATAATCAATAATGGACATGGAAATTCCAAAGAATATTATTCAAATGAGGTCACTTCAAGGAAGACTTCAATTTATAAGGAGGTTCATTTCTCAATTGGCGGAAAAGTGTCATTCTTTCACAAGGTTGCTACATAAGGACACCATCTTTACATGGGATGAGGAATGTGATAAAGCCTTTACATTGTTGAAAACATACTTGATGAATCCCCCCACATTTATGTCACCTATTCAAGGAAAACCTTTATTACTCTATATTTCAGCAATGGAAAAATATTTAGGAGTCTTATTGGCACAAGAAGATAATGAAGGAAAAGAAAGAGCTATCTACTACTTGAGTAGAACTTTGATCAAATATGAATTAAACTATAGCTTCATGGAAAGGGCTTGCCTAACAGTGGTATTTGCCTCTCAAAAATTAAGACATTACATGTTGATGCATAAGGTGAAGCTCATAGCCAAAATTGATCCATTAAAATACTTACTTAGCAAAACAGCCCTAACTGGAAGGATTGCAAAGTGGGTAATGGTGCTTAGTGAGTTCGACATTGAGTATGTTGATAGGAAAGCAATCAAAGGTCAAGTTATTTCAGATCAATTGGTCGATTATCCTTTAGAGTCTACACATCCAATTCAGGTGGATTTTCTAGATTCTGAGATTGTTAATGTGGAAGCTAAGACATAGACTTTATACTTTGATGGATCTTACACCCAAAATGGTAGTGGGGCAGGCATTATTTTGATCACACCACAAGGTTACACAATCCCAAAATGTTAAAAGTTATTGTTCCCTTGTACAAACAACATTGTAGAGTATGATTCTTTGGTCATAGGTATCAAGATGGCCTTAGAATGGAATGTCATAGAATTACAACTCTATGGGGACTCTCAATTAGTCATTAATCAAGTCAATAATGAATATGCTACCAAGGATAAAAAATTGATGCCTTATAAGAAATTGGTTGATGATTGGAAAAATTACATTGCTTTGATTACTTTTGAACAAATCCCAAGAGACAAGAATAGAGCAGCAGATGCAATGGCTACCTTGGCATCTTTACTTCAAATGCCCGATCAAAATGAAAGGTATGAGTTCTTGGTGGAAGAATTGGTTAAACCAGCATTTGACCTACCTGATACCCAAATTATTGCCCTTTTAAATGGAGATGACTCACCATGGTATGGACCTATTTATGCCTACCTAAAAGACCAAACCTTACCTATAGACCAAACTTGTGCCCAAAAGCAAAATTTCATAAGACAAGTGGCTCGTTATACCATCCTTTCTGACACAGTGTATCATAAGGGTCTTGACGGAACCCTCCTTAGATGTCTAGAGGAAGATGAATCGAGATTAGCTTTAAAAGATTTCCATGAGGGAATTTGTGGGTCACATTCTAGTGGTTTAAACCTAGCTAAAAAAATCCTATGCATGGGGTACTTTTGGAAAACCTTAGAAAGAGATGCTTATTAGTTTTTCAAAGTTTGTGCAAAATGTCTATACCATGGAGACATGATCCATGCACCAGCACAAGAGTTACACCCATTTGTCACACCATGGCCATTCTATCAATGGGGTTTTGATTTGATTGGCATGATCTATCCACCTTCTTCAAATGGACACAAGTACATTCTCACTGCAATAGAGTACTTCACTAAATGGGTTGAAGTCGTCCCTTTAACAACTATAATGGGGAAACAAATTTCCATGTTCATCGTTAATCATATCATTTACAAATATTGCATTCCTCACACCATCATCACGGATAATGGAAAGTAGTTTAAGAACAAGGATGTAGATGAACTTTGTGACACATTCCATATTACTCATCACTCTTCATCCATTTACTATCCCCAAGGTAATGGACAAGCAGAAGATACCAACAAAAATATTCTTAAAATCCTCAAAAGATCGGTTGGTAAGTCAGGTAGAGATTGGCACCTTCAAATCAATCCAGCATTATGGGCTTATAGAAATAGTATTCGCACCCCGAAAGGAGCTACACCTTTTTCATTGGTTTATGGAGCTGAAGCTGTTTTACCTTTAGAAGTTGAAATACCATCCCTAAGAGTGTCTTTGCATGGATTAATCATGGATGAGGATTATAAAGTTGCCCGACTTCAATAATTGGAATTGTTGGAGGACCACCAAACTCAAGCTTATGATCATTTGAAAGTGTATCAGAATCGAATTTCAAGGAACTATAACAAGCATATTAAACCAAGAACCTTTCAAGTGGGAGATCTAGTGTTGAGGGAAAATACAAAAAAATCAGGTTGATAGAGAAAATAAAGGAAAGTGGGAAGAAAATTGGCTTGGTCCTTTTGTCATTGTTTCTTCTTTTGGAACGGGGACCTACAAATTGGCTAATTGTGATGGTGATGGATTGCAGGAACGTATCAATAGCATTCATCTTAAGAGGTTTCACACCTAATTAGATGAAAGAGTATCCAAGGAAATAGTATCAGTTGAGAGTATCAGATGAGTCAGCATCACCTTTATACATGGGAAAAATTCAAAAATACAAAAAAAAATGAGAAAATATTAAAAGTACAAAAAAATCAAAAAGTTCAAAAAGCCAAAAGCATTGGAAAAGCATAAAATCAGAAAAAGGAGAAAATTGAGCATGAAGAAATCAAAAAAATTTGGAAAATAAAAAAATGTTGTCTTGGTGAAAACCTAGCAAATAGGTGCCTTGATGATAAAAAAAAAAAAGAAAAAAATTGAATAAGAGAAAAAGTGCCTTGGTGAAAACCTAGCAATAGGCACCTAGGTAGCAAAAAAAGAAAAAAAGCAATAATCGCAAAAGGTGAAAACCTAGAAATAGGTACCTTTTGTCCCTTAGGTCTTTCTTAGTTGCATTTGTACATATTGCATTTCATCATCTCATTTGTCCATACCTTCATTGCATTCTTCATTTGTGCATAAGTCATGATAAAGTCTCATAGCTGCATTGTTGCATTCTAGGTCTCATTTTACCCTAAGTTTCACATTGATCACATTTATCATTTGGGGGAAAAAATTAGGAATTTTGGTACTAAACAGATTCAAGAGTGCACAAATTTGGTCATATGTCAAAAGCAGATTTTTAGATTTAGAAGAGAGATATTTAGAACCTTTGATGGATATCATTATTCTACCATAAATAGTTTGATCCTATAACATGATCCTTGAGCTTCATTGACTTATTTTATCAGGATTAAAAATTGACAAACCTTAAATGATCAGGATGTTTGAAATTCTTTTTGAAAATCTTGATACATTTCAAAATACTTGAAATTTTTGATGATTTTTCATTGACTTTTTCGAGTCATGTCTTTTTAGCTACATCAATGATGTTTCGACTAGATTGGCAATGATGAAGACATGATGTTTTCTTAAACTTCTGCATGACTATTTTGAGGAAGATTCTTTAACTTGTGTGAATTGGTCTAACAACATGGTCATCAAAGAGCCATCAAGGACATTCATATAAGGAGGGTTAACCTCTGTTTGTTCACACAAAAGGATACCTTGGCTATTTAGATCTTCAATATCTTAATACCAACATCCACTTGCAACACTGAATCTGATTAAAATGGTATTCATACTCCTAGAGTTGGTCATTCAACTAGTGAGGGTTGTACTTGGTGTCGTAGAAGGTTACCAAATGAGATGAAACACATATTCATACTCTTATGGTTGTAGTGGCACCAGTAAGGATTGTATCGACTCCTAGTTCCACAATGCTCAATGATGAAAATATATCTTTGTTTGCATTTCTTTCACAAACCTCAAGGACAATTAGTTGCATTGCATTTTATGTTAGATTCATTTCATTTGCATGTTAGCTTAATAGCCTTTACTTTTAGCAAATTTCCAAAGTCAAAGTGAGTTCATCATTAATGTGGGATACATAAATTCAATGGTTTCAAATCATCAATATGATATTATCTTTTGCATTCATAGCATTAATCATTATTCATTATATACTCATAGCAAGAGATAAGAAAATAAACAAAACATTAATCATTAGTCATTTATCCATATCATCATTTAGAAATTGCATTTCATAGATTAAGTTGCATACATTCAAATCCAAAAAGATAGTTGCATTCATTAAATATTTGCACTAAGTATTGCATCCATATCATTGTATTGCATAAATCATACATCATGATACAATCAGATAATCAAATAGAAATAAGTTGGATTAACATCATTTGCATCCATCTATATATGTCATACTCTAAGACATTGCATCCATAGCATAATAAAAAGAAATGCATCATAGAATCATGTAGATATGCATACAAGAAATATCATAACAACATCATCAAAGGTGAATCAATGGAAGAACATAAATAAATGTCCATCATCAAATGTCTATAGCAAATCCATATATCACAGATACATCAACAAAGTGATCCATCTATCACAAATCCTGATCAAATTCCACATGATACTGTATCTAGATATCATAGATCCCTATCTATCTCATGACCCAGCAGGGGCACTGATCCATCTCTAGCGATACCTGTACTTGAACCTCCTGCTCCATCGGGATCCCTATCACCTAATATATCCTATGTAGAAGGTGGTGCCTGACTAGTGCTAGCACTAGTAGGTAACAAAGCTAACATAGCCAAGAACTGCTACAACATAGTCGTAACATGATCCAACTGGCCAGTAACTGTAGTCATCTATGCCTGTAATCCCCAAACATCCTGAACTAAGCTATCCATAATGGGAGGAACTAGAGGTACCTATGATACTAGAGGGGCCTGAGGCACCTATGGTGCTAAAGGAACCTATGGTATCACCGGTGTTGTACTAATCTGTGGATCTACCTGAGGAGCCTGTCTCAAAGGAGATGGAGGTCTCTGTGGAACCTGTCCCTGTAATGAAACCTATAGAGGAACCTGTCTTGCAACCTGGACTCATCTATGTCTCTGCCTATCCCAATCTACACTAGCTCTGCCAGGAGCCTATCTTTGGGGAGGTACCTGTACCTACACTTGTCTCTATCTAGGCTGACCAAATCCACCACCTTGACCTCTAACATTACCACCCCGCATCTGAGGTCCTATAGCTCTCTGTACCCTAGGAGCTCTCTGAACCCTCTATCTCTAAGGTCTCCTACCATGTCCATCACCATCATCATCATCACTGCCGTCATCATCAAGTATATTATCAACATCAGGAATGGGCTCAGCTGGATCTGTAAATCTAACAAAGTGATATCGTAAGAACCACTCCTGATACTCAGCAAACATCCTTGCATTAGCTACATGTGTCATCAGATCCCATCTCACAAATCCAAGCTGATCAATCTATGCACAGGCATAATAATAGTCAACATGAGCTCCCCACATGGATCACTCTACCTGTACCCTCACATAAAAAGCCATACCCTATGGCATATCCTGAACTCGGCCATACTGATGGATCAGTCTCTCGAAGAAGAATCTATCTATACATAGTGGTGATTGGCCAATCATCCACCAAGGGGAAAACATATAAGGCAACTCATCATCATCCTCTCACCACCTCTTGCAGCTCAAATATGGTCTCCAGATGACCTGATTGATGTCATCAATAGTTCATCACCAAAACTCAACCTTTCCTAGGCAATGCTGGACAAGCATACCATCGTACTGAAAAGCATACAGATATCCTCGGGCCCACACTCATGTCAAGACTGGTCTGTTAATAGGGATATGCTCTCAAGTCCACAGCTGTAGTAAAACCACACCTACTAAAATAGATGCGCTGCGCCTGTATACAATCTCATGTAGATCATGGTAAAGCTGGGCTAACACACATGAACCCCAGTGGAATCTCCGAGGATGTGTAATCATATCCTCCAACATATGGCCCCATTCGACCACAAAGCCACGAACTCTCCTATTAGGAAGCAATAATCCTCTGATAACTGCTCCTAATAATGTTGGAAATGTAGGAAATGAAGAAAATTGTGCCCAAGTAATGCAATCATTCTCAATGGTGTTGTCTCCAAACACCCATCTGCATACACTTCCATCATAAACTGAATCATAGTATACTCACTCTCCACATGTAGGGATCCTCAATAATCTGTATATGTCCTCTCGCGTGATATTCATCTCATTGAAGGGTAGATGGAAAGAGTTATGGTCAGAGTGTCATCGCTCTGCCATAGCTGTCAATAGACCTTGGTGTAGTTGAAACCGAGGGAGATCAAGAAGGAAACTGAGACCACATGTATCGATAGTACATCTTAGGAGGCGTAAACTCATCAACTAAATCAAAGATCCAAGAAACTACACCCCATAATCACAACTTACGGTAATGTTCCTACATTTTGAAACAAAGTGAATTATATTAGTCTTTCTATTGGCGGATCATTCTAAGTCAATCAAACACATTAAATCTCTCCTTGCTCTATTTTGAGCGCATCAACCTATTGTTCCTAACCTTTAGATCTTGAGAAGGGATCAATTTGGCATCATTTTAATCAATCTAATTGGCATATCAAATGTTCATCGATATGATTTTTCTAATATCCTAAACACTAAGTGACATCATGGAATTACATTTTCTAACTTGGAAATCAATCACATCTTTTCAGACGTTCAATCAAACGCAATTCTTCCTATCTTTTATTCAAGTTTTCTCAAATTTTCTTGGAGGCGGCACTTGATTTAGTGTACGCAGATTTTTAGCCCCGCGACATTGAACATCTCATACGTGGCACTTTAATCATTGGAGGTGGTGCTTTACCAAGCATGTTGCCTTTAAAAGTCCTATGCAGCTTTCAAATTCTCCTAGGTGTCCTTGAAATGATAGGGTTTCATAGGCAGCGCAAAACTAATTGGGTTGCAAAATTTAACCTAAGTCCTAGGCGGCTCTCGATTGCTCCAACGTGGCTTAAAAATGTGTAGAGGCAACTTTTCACTAGTCTAGGTGGATTTTAAAGTTTCCTACACAGGATTTTGCAAATGTCTATCTAAAAAGCATTAAAAAATTGCAAGAAATGCTATTAAATGAGCAATAAATGCACTAGGAAGGTTGAAATCACTCACTGGAGGTCCATAGTCAGGAGGTCTCTCGTACTGGCAATCTCTCTCGAACCAATGCTCTCGAATGGGGACCACCATCACTGTCAATCATCACAGGATTAGAGAAAAATCTCAATAGTTAAAAGTGAAAATTAATAGTGAATTTGGGTTTTTCAACCTATTTAAGCTATTTTACCCTAATTTTTGAAGGTTTTTGACCCCGTTGGATTCCATTGCATATTTTTTCACACTAGGGCATCTCTGAGATATTTTCCAACATTAATGTTTATCAAAAATGAAATCATCTTGGATCTATTCATCATCAGTTTCATCAAAATTTTGGCATTCAAAACATCAAAATGTTTTCATATCCCGAGGGGGCATCATCATATCATCAAACTGGGATTCTGCATCACATTTTTCATCAAATCTAGGGAATTAAAAATTCAAACTTTATCAGTGGGGCATTCCACATCAGGGTTTCACATCAAGTTCTGCATCAGGTTTCAAATCAACTTCTGCATCAGGGTTTCACATCAATTTTTGACATCGAGGTTTCACATCAGGGTATCAATCAAATTATCAATATCAAGTTTTGCATCAGATTATCAATATCAGATGTTGCATCAATCAATCAAATCAATGATTAGGACATCAAGTTTTCTTTGAATCAATGTGCTTTGCACATCAATTCAAAGAGGGGCATTTGTAGACACCTAAAATTGACCAGGTGTGTCTTAATCATCCAAATCTGCAAATCTCAGCCAATTGCCTTAAATCTCATCAAAATGCATCAAAATGGATTAAAATCATTCAAATGGACATTTATCAAGGAAATTTGACAAAATCAAATTAAAATCAAAGGATTAAATAATCATGAAATCAAATAATCAAATTTAAGCCTAAAAGGGATCAATCAAATTATATGATTGATTTTAATCAATTAATTGTATAGTTTTAAATCAAAAATCAAATTCAGCCTATTCACCCTTACATAGCTAATTTAATTAAATGATTGAATTAAATAAATCCTAATTTCTTTCAACTCAATTTGATCAACCAATGAGAATTGAGGATTTTGTCTTCTTGTCCCACCCTTTGAGGACAACCATTTAAATAGTCCCCCCATTTGAAACCATTTGAGGGATCAAACTCAACCAAGCAATAACCCATGGTTAATTCACTCTACCTCCTACCCTTGGGAATTTTCTATAAATACAAGCCATTTTCTATGCATTTCATATCCTAGAAATTCAAGTGCAAAGCATCCTCATTATAGTCAATTTTTGAGCAATCGAGAGCATTTTGTGAGCATTGAGAAGTATTTTTGAGTATTTGTAGAAGCAATTGTTGATTTGAGGAGCATATCATGAGCATTTTGCATTAGAATTCTATATCATCTTGAGAATTGAGCTAGATCTAGACATTTTATCTTTAAATTTCTCATTCTAGGATTGTCCTTGAGAGAGATTAAGGCTGGGAGCTCTCTTAACAAAGCTTAGATAGGGAGCCATGAGATGCCATGGATTTAATTGGAATTCTTAGATTAAATTGTTAAATTTCTTTCCATAGAATTGTAGTTTAGAGTCCTAATTTCATGAAGGTGTAATTTCTCACACACACAAATACATGTAAGTTTGGCTCACTTATCATGTGCATTTTATTTTACTTCCAAGAATCATTTCCATCATTAGGAGATGTAAAATAGGAGACCACAAGACCAGTCACTATGCAAATCAGTGAATACATAACATCACTAGGAGAAAACTTTGAAACAATCATGGATGAGTATTTTACTAGATTTAGGGACCGAATGTAGAAAAGAGTTAGGGTCCCTGAGAAACTTATTGAGGAATTCAAGAATGATATATGTTTCATGGTTGACACCGACCACACATACATCAAACCCGGTGTACCAATGACAACATGGATACAAGTTTTGTAATATGAGGTAAATATTGATGAAGCATCCAATGCAATCGATGCATTGATAAATGAACCATTAGATAAGACACAACCAAAGTTTGGAACTTATGAGGAGGCCAAATCAAGAATCAAAACCGGATTGGTTGTAAAGAAAATTGATAGGAAGAAAGATAAAATGGTTAAGAATTTAAAGAAAAGATTGTTGGTTACTGAGGAGGAAACTGAACAAAAGGAAGAAACCAAAGGACAGTCACCCATCGGTGAGGCTGAGAAGGTAAGTGAATCTAAGTCTACATATATAGATACTCCATTGCCAACACCAGCTAAGAAGCCAAGAACCATAGCTGCTTCTAGGAAAAGAATCCAAATAGCTAAGGACTCAAGTCCTTAAATCTTGAAGAAAGGACAAGTAAGAACCTACAAGAGGAAACCACCTACATAGAAAATAGCGCCAAAAAAGAGAAGAAGGCTCATTAGAACTAGGGAATATATTGAGGACACAGAACAAGATGAAGGTTTTCAAGAAGAAAAGAGAAAGATACCTAAAATAATTGATGAGGTATGTGCACACATTATCAAATCAAGTAATGCAAATAGTAGGAAGGTCAAGAAATGGTTAACATTGGATCTCGTTGATCAAAATAAGATTGAGGAATAAATCATTGAAATGATGTGCATATATCATTACCTCCAATGCAACTAGCAAACAGAATGCCCAAAGAACTTCAAGATAGACTATCGGCAAGATGGACTTTTGCGTTGCACTCCAAGAAAGAAATCAGGGAAAGAGCCCTAGTATTAGTCATGCCTCCCGAATTTTAAATGGAGGAAATTAAAGCAATGATGAAGGCTCATTCCAAAAGGTTCTCACCAAAGATGAGAGCCTACCAAGTGCTAAAAGGATGTCTACTAGAGTTAGGCTGAAAAAGTGAAGACGAATGGAGGAAAATACTTAATATTCCTTAAAAGGAAACAAGTCCCAAGCCATAGAGAGCTCCAACCAAGAATCAGGAAATCAAGAATGATCAAGCTACTGAGGCAACATAACCAATCATCATCATAGGGTAAAAGTATGAAATTGTGTCACACTTGGGGACCATTTGACATGTTTCAGTCATACACAGTTTGGCTGGACCCCTTTCGGTCGGACCCCTTTCGGCCAGACATACGTCGCGCACATGCGGTGCCATGTGGCGTCGATGTGGAAGAGGGGTTCTGGCCAAAACAAGTTTTGGCCAGAACCCATAAAAAATATATAAACACCAAAATTTGGTTGAGCGGCTCATTTGCACTGAGCACCTTCCAGGATTTGAGGACCGGAATAGGAGTACTTCGGCCGAAAATAGGTAGGAATTTTTTTTTTTTAATGTTTTTTAAATTTTTTAAATTTTGTTATTTTAAATTAATGTAGTTTTGCTATTATTTGATTTTTTTGTTTTAATTTTTTTATTTTTTATTTTAGAAAATATAAAATATTTTTTAATGTAGATTTAAATTTATTTTTTAGTTAGAATCATATGTTAGTTAGTTTGTTAATTAATTTAGTTTTATTACATGTTTCAAAACATTAGAAAAATGTTACAAAACATTAGGAAACTATTCAAGACATTACGAAAGTGTTATTTTGTTTTAATTAATTTAGTTTTATTGCATATGTTTCAAAACATTAAGAAAATTTTACAAAATAGTACAGGAAAATGTTACTTATGAAAACATAAACTCTAACAAATGAACCCTAACATGAAACTGAAACATAAATCAACTTAAACTCTAACATTAACCCTAACATGAAACCTTAACCATATTGGACCCTAACATGAAACCATAACTAACAAGAACCCTAACATGAACCAGGTAACAAAACCTTAAGAAAATGTTACAAAACATTAGGAAAATATTACAAGACATTAGAAAACATTCTTGTATTACTTAAAGTTCATATTAATCATAACATTTGCATGTACCAGGTAACATGTGAAACCCTAATATGAAACCAACATCAAACCCTAACATGAAATTGAAACATGGAATAGAAACAAAAAATTTAACATAAATATTAATATGAATCGTAACATGAAACCCTAACCATATTGATCCCTAACATGAAACTTGACCATATTGATCCCTAACATGAAACCAACACATGATTTATTGAAACATATAAATCAACATAAACCTTAAAACGTGCTAAATTGAATTTTTCTTTCGAACTAACATGAAATTGGAACATTAACCAACATAACCCCTAACGTGCTAAACATTAATTGAGAAATAAATTAATTTGATCTCTTTAAACCTTTAAACAACAATCTACATTCAACTAGACTAATAAACCAAGTTTTGCACAAATATACATGTACATGTACACATTATTTTAAATCATTTTTTTCAAATGTACATATGCATTTAAGTGTTTCAACACATGTTTATTTATTTATAATGTGTACGTGTTTAAAAATATATATTTATTTAAATTAGAATTGGACCATGTATGTATGTGCAGAGATCTAGACATATATTCTTTTTTATACTTTCGAGTGCATCTATATATCTATTTTTTCTATCACACATAGCATTGGGTAGAGGGGATACACCTGTAGATTCAGGAGATGCTAGTGTACAGGGGGTGGTAGCACTCGCTCTTCTCATAGATCTTCCAATTCTAGAGAGGATAGAGAGGAGTTATTCGCGAGTACTATAACTCATTTGAGATGAGCTATTGAGGTTCTTTATAAGAGGATACAGTCATCCACCCTCCCTAATAGGGACAGGGTGAAGATTATTAGAGAAGACCTCATGTGTATGATTGACACAGTTCAATCATACAACTCATATGATAGTTTATCTATTGATACATTTTATGCTTCTCTCTCTCGCAGTGTTACTGGCGCTGTGAAGTATAGACAGGTTGACTTGGAGGTCTCCACCGCTCAGGTGAAGAATATGTTTCCCTTTTATCGAGACAGAGCCCAGGTCAGAGGTTATATGACCACTCAATGTATGGATGACCTTGTTGCACCATTTATTTATCCTCGATGGTTGGATGCTCATCATAGGTGGCCTCAGAAGGATGAGCTTCCATTATATTTCTGCAAACAATTGTTTACAGAATTTCATTTGCATCATGAGGTTGATTACACACATTTTCCCGGTCATGCTGGATAGTGGAAGGGGAGATTAGCAGATAGATTTAGGGGGCCTAATGCCCCAGTGCCCATTAATAAGCGGGCAAAGGTGGGTCCAAACCTTTTGGTCATACCAAAATTTTTGGAAGGGATAGGTGCAGGATAGAGTGTACCTGATGATCGGATCAGGTTAGATGTATATTCTAGTATCACGAGTATCACAACACCGGTACATGAGATGTCATCTGATCATGCAGACAGATAGATGTTGTGCTCCCATTCTGATCGAATTGATCCACCTACACAAGATACATTTTCTACTGCTGATCCATTTTAGATAGTCAATATACCATCTCTCTTAGAGTTTGTTGCTATAGCAGAGATAGACCAGTTGCATAGTATTTTGCATGTTTATCCAGTGATTTACTTTTCTCATATCAGGCGTTACAAATTATCGGTAGGGTTCCTCTTAGGGATGTCCCATCATTTTTCCCCACCATTCTTAGCAGATCTACTTGTGCACAGAGACATGATGATATTCTTGTACCACCTACAGCTCCTCAGCACGAGTCTACACATGCCACTTCATCACGTCCAGTTCGTCAGCTTTTTACCAGCTTTCTTACAGATGAGCAGATTGATCCCTCACAGGTGTCCTTACATGAGCAGGTGGATCCTGATGATGTGACCTTAAATGATTCAGATTTATGAGATATTGGGAGAGCATTACACGCTATTAGGGTATATATTTATTTAAATTATGATGTATTTAAAAAATGTACACATGTACATGTATAAATAATTTGAATTAAAGTTTTGATTTTAAAATATATGTATATGCATGTTCTCCAAAGTGTTTTGGATAGTTTGGAGCGTGGATATGGAGATTTACAGAGTCCTGACCATCTTGTGCATCATGACAGACAGGTAAATTTATATGTTTTTCCAAACTTAATTTTTCTATGATCATAAGTATTTAGTTTATTATACATGTGTGTATGCATGACATGTACATATATTTCTTGTATTGCACACAGAGATCAGGAGGAGGTGGACCCGGATCAGGTCACAGATCAGGATATGATCCTAGTGCTTGAGCACATATATATGCTATTTTACATATTTCATGTTTCACAGATATATTGTAGACATTTCATATGTACATATTATTGCAGACATATACATTTACATGTTATATGTTGGTTTTCTATATTTCATATTTTAGACATTTCATAGATACATGTTATTTCAGAACTATATATTTACATGTTATATGTTGGTTTGCTATATTTCATATTTTGGACATTTCATAGATACATGTTATTTCAAACATATATATTTTAGTCATTGCATATTATATGTATGTGAATGAGTTAAGGGGATGTCATTTATTAGCTGTATGTCATTTATTATATGTATGTGAATGAGTTATTTCATATTTAAAGCTATATAATAAGTCTAATCTATTGAAGTTGTCATGTAAGTAATTAAAAGTCATT
>MU226410.1:2405703-2421038 GCA_018584345.1 Thuja plicata
AGTAGAAGCTCGGTCCATACTAGTCCCGAAGTGTAGCTTGGAACTCGGTAGCTGTAGTGACTCGGTAAGTACATTGTCACTCGGTAACCACTGGTGACTCGGTAGAAACTGACATCTCAGTTATCTTCAACTGATGACTCGGTGACTACCGTCTGCTTGGTAACTGTTGTTCTTCTTATGTGCTTGGTGACTGCCTTACTGCTCGGTTTGAACTGTTTGATCGGTGAGCTTTACTGAATGCTCGGTATAGGCTGTGGGCTGAGTGATAAGCTCGGTAAGCATTAAAAACCGAATAAGTGTTTTCACTAAGTGCATTCACTGATGCCAAATGTATCATTATTCCAACAGGCGACCATGTTTGGTTGGCCTCAGTTTTGGCCGAACCAGGTCCGGCCGAAAGCATCTATGTGGCATCCCATATGGCAGCAACACAAGCAAAAAATGAGATTTTACAAAAAAAGTGTATTTGGAGGATTGTTGCCACATCACAATTCAACTTGTTTAAAAATCTAAAAATACCCTTTTGTAGAGCTCGGAGTCTAGATTATGGTCATATAATTTTTATGGTGTTTTATTTACATATACCATATTGCAAGTTGAAAAAACTTCAAGTAGGTATTTTAACATTCAAGAACACGCTCGTTCAAAAAAATAAAAAAAATAGTAAATCATGTCAGAAAAATTTACAACTTATATTTAACACTAGAGGAGAGAGTCCTCTTCAAGAATATGTAATTTTTTTTGTATTTGGTTTAGATTTGCTAGGGTAAATGTGGAGGGAGAAAAAAACACTTAATTTTGGGTAATTCCGACTTTGAATAGTTATAACAGACAAAATATATACTGAAAACCAATCTTTTTCTTTTTATGCACTAGTGTTACATGTCATCTAAAACATATTGTGAAATCAGAAGAAAACAATATTATTTGCGTATATTAAGTTGGAGGGAACTAGACCTTACATTTTTAACATTTTTTAAGCAATTAAAAAATGGACTTCAAAAATTAAAAAAATAGGTCAATGCTTATTCAAAAAAATTTAAAATAATTATAGGCATAAACTACATCCAATTTTACACATTTCAGTAGTTTACATCATTTTCAAATTATAAACACAAATTTCACTTTTATGTCGTTAAAGTTTAATAGTTTTGCATGTCGTGGTCCTCTTCCTTTGTTAAAGTGTGACATAGGTTTGTACTTTCACCCCACAGCTATTGAATTGATTTGGCCTTGTTAATCAACCATACACTCCAACATAGTCCTTATTCATCAGATGCACACAAGAATGAATATGAGATTATTTATTTTTCCTGTCTGTATGATTCGACCTGTTGCCTTCTATCCATACGGGGTTTCAAAATAGCTCTCAGAATGAGAGTCTCACAACCATAGACCAATCTAGAATGAAGGATTTATGCTTGCATGAATGCAATGCAATGATTAATCTAGAAATGAAACATGCAAGATTAATCTAAATGATCCATTTAAACTAGAATTGAGATTAAAACTATGTCATGATTTCAATGAGATTATTCTAGAAATTAAAATTAATCTATTGCAAAATGAGATTATTCTGTATGAGATTATTAACTAAGAATGTAGCAACAATTCAATATTCTAACAATGAATATGACTAGAAATTCAGGAAGGGTTTTGAATGAGAGATGGGACTTCTTTTATAGACTCAGAGGTTGTTCAGAATAGAAACTTTCCTTTTTTGGAATAAAACAAATAGAAAATCCAGTTTAAAATAGAAAGCTTTCTTTAAAAGAATAAAATAAATTATTTTCCTTTTGCTTTAACTATTTTCTTTCTTTGATTTTAACTTTTTTATTTATTTTATTTGTTTTCTTTCTCTTTAAAGCATAGTTAAAGAGAAGTTTCCAATTCTGAACTGAAGAGAAGATTTTTGAGAGAATATTTAATTAAATAAATAAAGTATGACCTCATAAATGTGTTTTTCTCAATTATCTAAATAATTAAATTCAATTATTGAAATGAGGATATTTTATTTAATAATTAAATATTATTTAATTCCTTTTTGTGTTTTAGCTAAAAGGGGTGAATTCAATTTAATTAAAGTGCTAGGACTTTATAATTAAATTAATTCAATCATAGGGTTTGTTTAGCCAATAGATATTTAGGAATTAAATATAATGTATGATTAATGGAAATTTAGAATTTTCTGCATTTGACACTTAGGTCGACTAGAGTTAGTTAAAACTCAGAATTCCCTAGTACAATAGGACTTTGATGATCCAGAAGAATGACAAATGTAACAAAATTGTTTAGGGTTGCAAGATGCCAATTTTGGGGTGTTGCATTTCGCCCCTCTTTGAATTAATGTGTGAGCAACGCATTGATTCAAAGAATGGTCTGATGCCTGAAGCACAGAAGAATAGAATTGAAAATTGATAATGCAAAGATTGATTGATAAATATTTCAGAGCCATCTCCAGGACAGAGCTTGACTCTACGAAGTCTAGGTTAGATTGCCAAGACGCTGGTCAAGTAGAAGTTTCGAGGGTCATATTCAGAACAAAGCTTGATCCTTAGGGATCCAGGTTAGGTTGCCTCGATACCTAATAGATGAAGATTTTGAGAATCATCTCCATAATAAAGCTTGATCCTCAGGGATCCAGGTGAGGATGCCCCAATACCTAAATAGATTGATATCTTTCACAAGGCTATCCCTAGAATGAGGCTCAACCTTCAGGAGTCATGGTTAGATTGCCTCGATACTTGTCCAACAAGATAATCAAAAGATATTTTAGGACTATCTCTAGAATGAAGCTTAGTCCCCCAATATCTAGGTTAGATTGCCAAGACACTGGTTAGATTGACATCTTTCACAAGGCTATCCCCAGAATGAGGCTTAACCTTCAAAATTCAAGGTTAGAATGCCCTGATACCTATCTCAAAAGATAGTAAATAGAGGTTTTTAGGACTATCTCCAGAACGGAGCTTAGTCCTCGAATATCTAGGTTAGATTGCCTAGACACTGGTCAGATCAAATTTTTGAGAATCGTCTCCAGAATGAAGATTGATTCTCAGGAGTCAGGGTTAGATTTCCCCAATTCCCAATAGATGAGTTTTTGAGAATCATCTTTAGAACGAAGCATGATCCTCAAGAATCTGAGTTAGATTGCTCAGATACTTAAAAGATGACAAGATGTAGGGAACATAGATGCCCCTATTGATTGTGGAGTATCCAGTTTTGACTATGAGGTACAAAAAACTGAACATGCCCCAAGTGATGAGATGTCCTTAGTAATGAGAGCTTTTGAATTCAGATCAGATTGATTGGAATAGATTCAATGATGTAATCATCCTGCCCCCTCGGGAGTGAAATGGAAAGATGACACATCATAATGATGATTGAGAGTGAGAAACCAGAGATAGATGTTGAATCAGAGATCAAGAAGAACTCAAAATAGATTATGGAAGAACTAAGAAGATTCAGAATCAATTTTGAGCAATGTCGAGGTCTAGTTGACCAAGTTTGACTAGGGTTGACTAGAGTTGACTTTTAAAAAAAGTCAAAGATTTGAGAAAATGTTGATTAGATATGAATCTGACAAGAAAGCGACGTCCCAAAAGTTTTAGAATGTGATTTTGAGCTATATAAGAGTGTCAGATTTTGATTTTGATCCTGAAAATGGATTAAGCATATAGTTGAAGATAGAGAGCGAGGATCAAACACTTGTGTAGTCGTGATGAAACTAGGATAGTGAAGAAGAACTCCCCAATGTATGAACCCAAGAGGATGCAATGAAGAGAACACTGAATTGCTGCCACAATGCAAGTCTAGAATGAAAACTCAATCCTATGCTAGATGCAATATGAAAGTGCAATTCTAGGACATGGTTGTGAGACCCATCATAAAACCATCATCATTGAGCATTTTTTTGTGGAACATAAAAGTCGATACAACCCTTACTAGCGCCACAATGCAACCATAAGGATATGAATATGACTTGTCATTGGATAAAATGTAAGAAACAAATGTAAACACTAGGGCACAAAAGCCAAGATGACCTGAACATTGTTTCCAATTAATGTTGCAAGAGTACACCGGTATAAAGGCATTCAAAGCCAAGATAACCATGACTATGATCATGCGTAAACAAACAAAGCAATAAAAAATAGAGCAATAACAGGCAAGGAGATAGTACTGACATCACCATGGCATGCAAATAAACAAGATCGAGTGATGTGAGGTTATTCCACCTTAGTGCGGGAGATCTTATCACATACACCCTATTTATTTGACGTTATCGGATCATCGGGACTACACCAAAAAGAAGTAGACAAAGAAAATATCAATGAAATTCATGAGAACAAAAAATATACAAAGAAATATTCAATCATAACTCAACCAGTTTCAAAGTTTTTGAATATATTTATGTTTAGAGGAGTTGAAAAATATTGTTGTGCTTGTGAGTGCATTGTGTTTGATTATTATCGATAGATGTGTACGTTTGAGATATCTGATGTGTGTTGAAAACATAGATGTGTCCAAAGATAGTGTTAAAAAACACTAATTATGGTGGTGTTGAAAAACACCAAATTGTGTCAGTAGTGAGTTGTCCTTCAGAAATGACAAGATTACTAACTCAGGTGTAAACCAAAGATGTGATCAATATGGGGACCTATGCCCCCAAGTAACAATTACTGACTTGACGTATGTTGCGAGGACATACTAGATTTGGTTTCCCCTAGGTGTATGGCATTGAGTCAGTGTCAAGTCAGGAGGGTTCGCAAAGGAACTAGAGTGTCACAAAAGTGACCAAAAGCTATGTACAAACTAAAGCAAAGAATCATCAAGACTGAGTATCGATAGATAGAGCATTGAGCGCAAACCCCAACTATAACATATGTGAGCAATCTCAATAGTACAGTGAATATATACAGACGTAGTGAGAACCACTGGTGACTATCATGAAGTAGATCCCAAAAGGTGATAGGATAGTGCCCCCTAAACCAGGAGGGTTGTCCTGAGAGTATGACCAGTTTCAATCCATGTAAGTTGGTGTCTTGATAGGAACTGAGAGCATGCGGAAAATGCAAGTACAAAAGTAGGAAAGCATCAAAGTAGGATAGCAAATGCATGAAGCCAAGTGGTGCTGCAATAGAAATAGCATTGTGGAACAAGAGGTGCCTATTTACCAGGTTTTCACCTTCTTGGCAGAAATTCATTTTTTGCTACCATGACGCTTGTTTGCCAGGTTTTTATCAATGACACCTTTTTTTCTTTTTTTCTCTTTTTTTCTTATTTTTTAATTTTTAAGTTTTTTCTATTTTTGGAATATATGATTTTTTTGGAGATACATCAAAGCGCCTATTGCTAGGTTTTCACTAAGATGATCATTTTTTTCAAGACATTTTTAGATTTTTAGAATTTTTTCAAGACTTTGCTATTTATATGAGCACAATAAAGATGTCTCAGCTGTAGAACCGTTTCAGATGAAGAGCGTTGATGGGCTCCTTGAGTTTTTCTCCTTCATTAGTAGAAATTTGATAGGTACAGACCCAAATACTATAGTGACAACATACGAACCAAGCCAATTTGGTTCAAATTTCCCTTTCTGGATCCAATGTTTTTGATTCTTAGGGTTCTCCCTCAGAACGAGGTCACCTGCTCGGAAATCCCTTGGTCTAACCTTGTTGTTATAGCTCTTGGACATCATTTTTTGGTATGCTCTAAGGTGATCGAATGCCACCTGTCGACACTCATCAAGTAGTTTTAGCTCTTGTAGCCGATATATTATATTATCTTCATCAGTAATGAGGCCTTTCAAGGAGACTCACAAAGAAGGAATCTCAAACTCAATTGGTAACACAGTGTCTACTCCATAAACCAAAGCATAGGGACTAGCCCTTGTTGGTGTTCTTATGCTTGTCCTGTATTCCCAGAGAGCTGGATTGATCTAGAGATGCCAATCTCATCCAGATTTGTGCACTATGCAATGTAGGATTTTAAGGATTATCTTATTGGATTCTTCTGCCTGTCCATTACCTTGAGGATAATAGATGGAAGACCAATGCTGAGTAATTTTAAACTTAGAGCATAGCTCTTTCAAATCCTTGTTTTTGAATTGTCCCACATTATCAATGATTATTGCTAAGGGTACACCATGCCTGCAGATGATGTAGTTAAGAATTAACATAGCTACTAATTTGCCATTGGCAATGGTGAGAGGGATTGCCTCCACCCACTTGGTAAAATAGTCTGTAGCTATGATTATGAACTTATGTCCATTTGAGGATGAGGGATAAATCTGACCCACCAAGTCAAAGGCCCATTGTTGAAATGGCCAGAAAGTAATGAAGGGAATAAGCGCCCTGGCTGGAGCATGAATAAAATTACCATGTAGTTGACACTATTTGCAAGACTTAGCAAACTGTGTAGCTTCTTTTTCCATATCTGGCCAATAGTCACCATCTCTAATAAGTTTACGGGCCAATGTCAAGCCATTAGAGTGAGACCCACAGAAGCCTTCAAGCACCTCTACTAATGCTCATTTGGACTCATCAAATTCTAAACACCTAAGGAGGGTACCGTCTAGACTACACCTGTACAAGTCTTTAGCTATGATGACAAACTATGAAGCACTACGGATTAAGTGACGTTTCTCATTCTGGGTGTAAGTGTCCAAAACAATCTAGTCACAAAGATATGAAAGATATGATGGTAGCAAGATGAGTCATGTCCAATGACAGAATAGATCATCTGAGAATCAGGGGAATCATAGGCTGGGTAGCGTAACGTCTCCACTAGGAATTTATGTCAAAAATCATTTTTTGGCATCTATAGCATGGAGGCAAGAGTAGCCATGGCATCTGCTACTTTATTATCTTCCCTTAGAACTTGTTGAAATGTGATGTCAACAAAATAATTTTTGAGGTCATCAACCAACCGTTTATAAGGCACTAGCTTGTCATCCTTTTTCTAATAGATATCATTTACTTGATTGATGACTAACTGTGAATCTCCAAGGACATTGAGTTCATCTACTTGCCACTCAAGGGCGATCTTCATACCATTGATTAAGGCTTCATACTCAGAAATATTGTTTGTACAAGGGAACAAAATCTTATATGCTTTTGGTAAAGAGTACCTTTGAGGTGTAATGAAAAATATCCCAGCACCTGACCCCTGTTGGGTAAATGAACCATCAAAAAACATAGTCTAGGATCAATGTGTGATAAGTAATATGGACTCATCTGGGAATTCAATGTGCAATGGTTGATGATCTACTAGAGGTGCTCCTACCAATTGATCTGCAATCACTTGCCCTTTGATGGCTCTCCTTTCTACATACTCAATATCAAATTCACGGAGAAGCATGACCTATTTAGCTAGTCTACCTATGAGGGTAGATTCACTAAGAAAATATTTCAGAGGATCTTTTTTAGCAATTAGGTGTGTAGTATGAGCTAGCATGTAGTGCCGCATTTTTTGTGAAGCAAATACCACTGCAAGGCAAACCTTCTCTATAGAAGAATATTTTGTTTCATATGAGACCAGAGTTCTGCTAATGTAATAGATATCCCTTTCTTTGTTGTGTTGATCCTCTTAAGTCAATAAGATACCCAATGATACATCTATAGTAGAGATATAAAGTATAAGTGGCTTCCCATGAATAGGAGGCATCAATATTGGTGGGTTCACAAGATACTGTTTGATTTGTGTGAACCCTTCATCACATTCCTTGTTCCATTGGTAAGTTACACCTTTGTGTAAAGTCTTGGTGAATGGTTGTGACTTGTCTACCAATTTTGAGATAGAACATTGAATAGACTGTAGTCGGCCTTGAAGTCCTCTCATTTGTCTGATATTCTTTGGTGGTGGAATTTCCATGATAGCTTGTACTTTTGTAGGATCCACTTTGATGCCTTTGGCAGAGATGATATAGCCAAGCAATTTTCTAGATGTTATGTCAAATGCACATTTCTTAGGATTAAGCCTCAGAATGAACTGTTCCATGTGATCTAGTATAGGACCTAGATCTGAAAGATGTTTCTCTCAGTGCATTCTCTTAGCTAGGGTGTCATCGACATAATCTTCCATTGTTTTATGCATCATGTCATGAAATATAGTAGTGACAGCTCTCTAATATGTAGCACCAGCATTTTTGAGTCCAAAGGGCATGACATTCCAACATAAAGTGCCCCATGAATATGTGAAAGTAGTTTTCTCTTGGTCCTCTAGCACAATTTTTATCTGGTTGTAGCCAGAGAAACCATCCAATACTGAGTACATTTCATACCCTGCCATCATATCTAAAACCACATCAATATTGGGCAATGGAAAGTCATCCTTAGGACATGCCAAATTTAAGTCTCTAAAGTCAGTGCAGGCTCAGATAGATTTATCATGTTTTGATATTGGAACAATATTAGAGATCCATTCTTCATAGTCAATTACTCTGATAAACACTGCCATAAGAAGTTTCTACAATTCAGCTTTGACAAGTAGAGCTACATGTCAATACATTTTTCAAAGCTTTTTCTTGACGGGCTTGATGCCTGGTGCAATGGACAAATGGTGCATGATTAGATTAGGGTCTAATCCTAGCATTTCTTAATATTTCCATGCAAAATTTATCTTTTTTCTCTTGAAGAATGTAATTAATTCCTCTCTTTTTGCCTCGGATAGTGATTGTGCGAAATGAATGATCTGAGGTTAAGCTTTTTACCCAAGTTGATTGGTTGAGTTGGTTCAATAAGCACAGATGATCTTTCCTGGAAATGACTCAGAAGTGCATCAAGTATCTCATCCTCAGGCACCTTAAAGAGGTTTTCACCCTTAGATACATCTTTTATTTTGATTGTTTTAGGCTCTGATACTGCCACAATGTGGTTTTCACCATCAGAGTGCCTATTTTTTCTTCTTTTAATTTTGTGACTAAGATACTTGATGTCAGCCTAAGTCATGTTGACACTTTCTTTGCTAGTAGAGGATATTATAGGTTCGACAACATGTAGGTAACAGGCAAGAGTGTAATCATTCTAGAATGTAAGGACTTCATTATATGGGGAGATAGAGTTCCAGTCTATAAGCTTGGGATGGCAAAGTGAAAGAGAAGTGACGGGTTCAAGTGCGTTCGTGGTATAATCATCAAAAGCAGGGACAAGCAAGTCGAGACCTAAATTGATCTCATCCAAAGGTATAGTTGAAATCCTTTGATTCCTAGTGACCATAGTAGATGACACGTTAACATCTATGGAGTTGGACTCATTTGACCTTATACTAGACCCTTCACCTACTTCAAGAAGGTTTTCATATGTGTGAATTGTAACTGTATCTCTGTTAGAGGTGGCATAGGACAAGTTGTTGAACTCATATTCATGAGAGTATGTTTCATCATTAGGCATCATGTCAAGAATGTGAGTGAAATCAACCCTTTGTCCCCAGTTGGGATGAGTTCTACCTAGAACCTCCGCTATGTTAAGATGAGCACCTTTTGACCTAGGTACCTCATTAGTGTTTGTAGCATCAGCTTCCTCTTATGTAGTGAGAAGTGACTGGGATTCTTGTTCAAATTTTTCTTGAAAGTGTGGTGGTATGTATAAATCACCCTGATGACCTAGATTTACCATTTGTATTTGTATTCATTAGAATCGCTATCAGTTTCTACTATACTAACACGTAGTATAAAGTCATCTGGCTCAGCAAAGAATGCTGGCAAGTCTGGAGGAATAGGATAAGGAAAATTATCCTCATTAGAACTGTCTTCAGATTCTTCAATTTTAGAGGTTTCTTCAGGTATTGGTTGTTTATCTTCTTGAGGTACAAACTTCTTTATCCCCAATTGAAATGTGAGTTTCTTGAAGCCTATACTTGTAGAGTCACATGTTCTGCGACCAATAGCTTCAAGTGGTGCAATCAATCCATTATGATTCGTACCTATGGGACCATTTCCTTTGTAGCCAAAATGTTGCATAATGGATAGACCTTTGCCATACTACTCAGGTTTTATGTCATAAGGTGGAGTAGTTTGTTCAGAAGTGTCTTCTCCTTTATAGATCAAAGCTTTGATAGCTCTATTTTCAGCTTCTTCTTTTTCTAATGGTATTGTGGCTTGTACAAAATTACCACCATACTTTGTTGGAGGAGGAATTGTAGAAGGTTTAGTGATCTCAGAAGGTCTCCGAAAAGAACGTAGAGACAAAGGCAGAGATGTAATAGATAGCACAGGTTCAATCTGATATCCTCCCATGTCAGTTTCTTTGAGTGTCAAGCTCTTTTCCATTTCTTTTGATTTAGTCTCAAGGAGCTCAATAGATTCTCTATTGGTAGGCACAAAGATGTTAGCAGATTTTGTGAGGGAGTTGCAATCATAGCATGTGTTAGCAGGTATAGTCACTTCAGATGCTTGGAATGGGAACTTAATGCACTAATGGTATGTTGAAGGGATAGCCTATATTTCATGGATCCATGTCCTGCCTAACAGAATATTGTATGCCAAAGGAATGTCAAGCACTTGACAGGTAACATCTCGTTCAATAGGGCCAACTCTGATTGGCAACACAACTAGCCCCTTAGATTTACATTCTTCCTCATCATAGGCCTTAATAGTAATCTTTTTGCGAGTAATAATGTAGTCTTCGTCATAGCCTAATTTAGTAAGGAAGATAGCAGAGAAAATATTGAGGCCAGCGTCGTTATCTATGAGAACACGACGAACAAGCTTTGAAATGATCATGACTTCAATGTATAGAGGGTTATTATGTGGGTGACTCAAAGAATGGTCATCTTCCTTAGAGAAAGACAAGTAATGGGAGCAGGTCATGTGACCTACCATGGATTGAAACCAGTCGAGATCAAGATCTTTTGGGACATTTGCATCAGTGAGGGCTTTGTCAAAGATTTCCCTATGAGCAGGGGAGATTTTTAGCAGCTCAAAAATAGTGATCTGAGCATTAGTACATTGCAATTGATCAAGAATGTTTTAATTGGTAGCATTAGATGAGGAACCTAATTTCATATTCTTATTGGCAGAGCCGACATTAGCTTTGTCTGTTGGTTGTGTTGATGTAGGCATAGAAGGCTCAGGGCCTTTGAGGATGATCTTAGCATGAGATCGGGTAACAACATTAGCACTGACTTGAGACTGTTCTTGTATGGAAGACTGAGGTGCAGACCCTCGCAAGATGAAAGGTGTTTTGGGTTTAAGAGTATCTTCCCTTCCCTTGAGAATCATGACATTACAGTATTTAGTATCAACAGGTTCAACCATATTAATGACATTATCATTATTGGTGTATGTATAGTTGACCTTAGCATCAGTATTTTTGCCTTTAGATGATTCACCTTTTCCATGAGGAGGAAATGGATTTTTGAAAGATTGGTGATCATAGTTCTTGTTGTGACCTCCCACAACAATAACCTCACTATCGATGAGATCCTAGAATTTATGCCACAATTTAAGGCAAGTAGTCATTTTATGACCTTTGTTTTGGTGAAAATCACAATAAGAAAATTCATTCCACCAAGAGGGTCTTGGTTGCGGATCATAAGGTCATGAAATATCCAGTGGAGTGAGTAAATGGTTGTCCAAGAGAGTCTTGTAAACCGCATCAAGAGGTTCTCCTAAAGTAGTGAACTCACGCTTGGGTCTAGGAGCCTAAGGTTTAGATCCATAATATCATGAAACACTCAGTTTGGAATCTCCCACAGCCTGTTCAGTGGCTTTGGCTGCTTGCATCATGGTAGTGAGATTAAAGGAAGCCTTGGAAGGCTTGGGAGTCACATTGTCTACAACTCCATCATTCACGACATTTTGGTTCTTGTTGGGAAATTTGAGTTTATCTTTGCTTGAGGAGGAAGACCCTTGTTTATTTTCCTTGTGTAAGGTCAATTCTCCTGTCTTGATCATAAATTTCTTGATTCTCATAGCTTGCTTAATCATGTCATCAAAGGTTAGAGGACCTTGTAGCTATACTTGATACCCAAAGTTGGGGAGAAGATTATTGAGAAAGATTTCCAACTTTTCATATTTGGGTATCTTACGAGAATATCGTGTATAAAGTTGTCTCCATCTTTGGAGAAATGCCAAGAAGGATTCCCAATGATTTTTTTTTAAGTTGCAAAGATCTTAGATATGAACCAGATGTTGGATGTTGTGAGAATAGTGTTGTAGAAATAAATTGGAAATTTCACCAAAAGTTTTGATGCCAGTTGGTAGTCTAAAGAACCACTCCATAGCTAATCCTCCCAAACTACATGGGAAAAGACACATGATATAGGTTGTGTCATGTATGAACTCAATAGACAGAGAACCAAACTCTCTCAAATGATCTTGGGGACCAAATGTACCCAATTATTTATCATATTTAGGAAGTTCAACTCCTTTGGGGAAAGGAGGCATGCAAAGATTCTTTTCAAATGGGAAAGGATAGATGCTTTCCATCATGAATTGTGTAATAGGTTTGTCTTTCTCTTTCAAGAGTTGAGAGAGTTGCTCTTGCATAGTTTGCATTTGGTTTTGCAAGCGGGAGTTTTTAGTTTCTTCCTCTTTCTCAACAAGTGTTTCTACATCATAGTTGGAGGGTAACTTAGCCCCTTGATTGGATAGTTCAAGAATGTATTTCTCTTTCTCCTTAGCTAGGAGAAATCCCATCATCCTACAGAAATCTTTATTGGCATAAGCATTTTCAATCTCTTCCTGGGTTATTTCTGTTTCCACATCGTTAGGGGGGTCTTGAGAATGGGATTTACCCCAAGCTTTAAGGAGGTTAGCTTTGCTAGCCTCCCCTGATTGGTCATGATTTTCCATCTTGCTAGAATACAAGGGTTCAATGTGTAAATATTCAGTATGAGAAGGTTGAGTGTTCTCATAATTTAGATCTTCTTAGAACAAAGGATTACGAACCTAACTAAAATCCACTAGAAATGACCGTTGGATGTAAGGTCGAAGTACCGAGGAAGGAGATCAAGATGATTCCTCACTAGATGTATCCAGCAATGGTGTGGAAAGCATAGATTTATCTTGATTGATTGAAGGGAATACTTTGCCACTTCGAGTTGTGACAGTCATAGACAAAGATTGAACAAGGGATGTGAACTAGGATCAAACTTGAAACTGTCTCAAAGTAAATACACAGAAAGTGCCAAAGGGTGAAGTATCCTTGGTGCATATCATCGGAGATGAGGCTAGAATAGCCAAGAGATGACTATTGTGACACAAGGCATGATGACACAGTAGAAATAGACCAAAAGATATGAGATGAGATGGGTTTAAGCAAGAATCACATAATCCTCAACCCAAGAAACCAAGTTTTTAACTATGTGAAGATAGAAGGTAGATAAATAGACCCAGATCAGAGACCAGAGTTGATAGAGGTATGCTTGATAGACAGGAATTAGCTCATTGTTTTGAAAAAAAGCTTCAGACTCATGTGAAGAAGTGCATTCTCACGCAAAGATTCTCATAGACACACATGAAACTTTGTAGTCCTGCACGAAGAATGATACCATACTGGTGAAAAAAGGTGAATAGAATGATAGCAAGTTTTCCAAATATCACGTGATGATTTCCAGTGTGTCGCGCAAATATTGTCAGATAATGATGCAAAGTTTGTTAGAATGTCACGCGAAACTATGCAATTTTGACAAATGAAAGTCTACATAATTAGACAGTTGAGACCAGATTGTGTTTCCCAAGATAAAATCATGTTGTTGTCTGACAGATAGTTTGAGTTATAGATTGCGTTGTACATGTTCAAGTTTGACAGTTTGTGTGTTTTTTGATGATAGTTTCGATTGTTCAAATGATACACCCATGCAAAACACATTAAACAGAATGTTTGTAGTACCAGAATAGAAACATCACAATCCTAAGATAGCCAGGATAGTATCTATTGAATCCCCACTTGAACCGAAGTTTAGCTATGCCTACTCTCAGACAACTTAGAAGCTTGGAGGCACTGGCTCCTCCTTACATGTGCCCTCACTTCTCAGGCACACCAAGCTTCGAACCCTAGAGGAATTGCTTCCCAGAGGGTTGTTGTCTCTACTAAGAGTCGTAAGAGTGTGGGGCATCTTAGTTGGTCTCTAACCTTTCGCACCAACAGATAGAGGGTTTTTGGAAACTAGAACAATAGTTTGTAGTAAGGAAATCTGTTCAGGTGGTTCTGATCAAGTCATTTTCCCAATTAAGGGGGCTCTCCCAATCCTTTCAAAGCAAGGCTTTCACCTTAACAATGTCAGGACTTTAACGCACCACTAGGGTACTAGAGGAGATTTTGGTTGCCACAACCAATTCACACCTATCTATTGTGACATTAATCACAATAGCATTTTTTGTATACCGGTTCAGAATGGCTTGGCTTTAGCCTATTACCGGTTAGGCATCCACTCTCACAGGCTCTGCTAAAGCTCTTAGGAGGTAGCCACTCTAGTAGAATCACATGAATTTCTCTTACACCCAAGATCCATAAAGGTGAGGGGAGAGGATACATTCATGTAGTTCTTGGAATTACAATCTAGAAAACACTTCAATCACGCAAGACAATGATTCATTTTAAGCACCAACCGAAGTGTGTTCTAACTACTAAAAATAGACATGAGAATTTGTGAAAATACGCAAGGTCTTCGACAAATGTCCTACAATAAACACATTAGTAGTTTGTAATGCCTTTCTTCATTTCAGTGTCCTGTAATAAACACGTTAGAATTTTATGATTGCTTTTCTTTATCTCAGCGTCTTGCAAACCACTGTTAAGCTATTCCAGAAGATAAAATTAGAGAAACATAGATGTCAAAAAATAGCAGATGGTTAGAAAACCGAGACAAGAAATATCAAATAAAATCTCTGGTATTGAATTTTGTGCAATGATTCATCCTAGATCGTGCGAAGAAGTGTAAAAATCCCCGTGAAGAACTAGAAAGTTCACGCGAGACGCTGTGAAAGTTCGTGCAAGATTAAAATAAAGATGTATGGAAGTATGGACAGAATGTAGAAAAAGGAAAAACAGTGTAATGAAATGGGGCCAGGATAGATTACCTCGGGCCCCACAGTGGGTGCCAAAAATATATGTGGTAGATTTGGCCTTGTTAATCAACCATACAATCCAACATAGTCCTTATTCATCAGATGCACACAAGAATGACTATGAGATTATTCATTTTGCTTGTCTATATGATTTGACCTGTTGCCTTCTATCCAGATGGGATTTTGAAATAGCTCTCAGAATGAGAGTCTCACAACCATAGACAAATATAGAATGAAGGATTTATGCTTCCATGAATGCAATGAAATGATTAATGTAGAAATGAAACATGCAAGATTAATCTAAATGATCCATTTAAACTAGAAATGAGAT
>MU226410.1:2421088-2441455 GCA_018584345.1 Thuja plicata
ATCCATTTAAACTAGAAATGAGATTAAAACTATGTCATGATTTCAATGAGATTATTCTAGAAATTAAAATTAATCTATTGCAAAATGAGATTATTCTATATGAGATTATGAACTAAGAATGTAGCAAAAATTCAATATTCTAACAATGCATATGACTAGAAATTCAGGAAGGGTTTTGAATGAGAGATGGGAGTTCTTTTATAGACTCAGAGGTTGTTCAAAATAGAAACTTTCCTTTTTTGAAATAAAACAGATAGAAAAGCCAGTTTAAAATAGAAAGCTTCCTATAAAAGAATACAATAAATTGTTTTACTTTTGCTTTAACTATTTTCTTTCTTTGATTTTAACTGTTTTATTTATTTTATCTGTTTTCTTTCTCTTTAAAGCATAGTTAAAGAGAAGTTTCCAATTCTGAACTGAAGAGAAGATTTTTGAGAGAATATTTAATTAAATAAATAAAGTATGACCTCATAAATATTTTTTTCTCAATTATTTGAATAATTAAATTCAATTATTGAAATGAGGATATTTTATTTAATAATTAATATTATTTAATTCCTTTTTATGTGTTTTAGCTAAAAGAGGTGAATTTAATTTAATTAAAGTGCTAGGACTTTATAATTAAATTAATTCAATCATAGGGTTTGTTTAGCCAATAGATATTTAGGAATTAAATATAATGTATGATCAATGCAAATTTAGGATTTTTTGCATTTGACACTTAGGTTGAGTAGAGTCAGTTAAAACTCAGAAATGCCTAGTACAATAGGACTTTGATGATCTAGAAGAATGACAAATGCAACAAAATTGGTTAGGGTTGCAAGATGCCAATTTTGGGGTGTTACACTTATGAGATATGGTCGGACACCACTATGAACAACACAGTCATTTACATAACCGATGATCTAGTAGAAGAAATACAAAAAGATGAAGATGTCACTATTACCAAGGATAATATTGACGAACAAGACACAACATTTGACACTTCACAGGTAAACATATCAAGAAACATTCCAATATTGATGCAAGCCATAAATATACTTCAAGAAAAAAGACTAATCACCTGACAAAGATTCAAGCATTCTCGAGGATGCAGGGGATGAAGGAAAGAAAGACAACACCAAAGAACAAAATGTCATCGGAAACACTCATATTGTAACCAAAACTGACAAGGTTACAGAAGGATATTTACATCAAACAGTTGGAGACAATATTGAGAAGGATGGACATGAAAAGGAAGATGAAGTACATAATGATATCGATGAAGGAGTAAAAACAAAAGATGATATTTCTGAGGTAAACAAACAAGTTGCAGCAGATAATGTAAATGTTGATGTGGAGACGTCTATGTTGGAGATTTGCCTTTGTGAAAATAGTTGACTGTATGTTTTTCATTGATGACAACATATAGTATACATCAGTGAACTATATTCACTTTTCAGTATGGATATCTAGAAGCCTTGCGCGGTTGTTTTTATGTTTCAAACATATTTACTATACCATGTTCATACACACAATTTCAGATGTTCATACGTGTTCAGATTCATGTTTAGTTATGAGCCAAAGATAATTAACCAAAGGTGCTAATCATGTTTCATCAAAAGCGTGATGTTTGGGTAATTTTGGTGGAGTCGACTATGTGAAGTGATGCATCTATTAAGTTTGAGTTGCGTGGTTCTAATTAGGTTGCGTGCTTTGTTTAGCCAACAAGAGAAGCATTAGAGGGATTCCTATAGCTGACAAAGATCATATCTTTTGGAGAAGATACTTATAGTAGCTCATTTGAAGATCACCAAGTGTGAATGATAAGAAAAGAGACAGAAAAAGAACATAACAGAATGCTCATTGTTTTGAGACAGTAAATCCATTTCATTCATCAGTTAAAGACCTATGTGAAGAAGAAGAGAGTGTATACAATTCATTAGAACTGATCAAGATAGAAGGTCTACTTAAATAGTTCATTATCAGATATACTGTATATCTTTTTTACTGAAGGTTGTAGCCTTCAACATTTTAGAAATGTGCTTTTGGATAGTGAGTCCTCGCCCCTAATAGGGTTATTTGTAAAAGACTCCTAACAGGGTCTGACCCTTAACCAGGTCACTGTACTTATTGCATTGTAAAGATAAACTCCTAACAGGGTTGTAAGATCTTCTAACATGTATTATTATACTCAAGTACAGTTCTTTGTGGGTGCCAATTCCCACCGGGGTTTTTACCTATTTTGGTTTCCCTGTAACCAAAATTGTGGTGTTCTATTTTGTGTTATCTTAATGTGCATATGTTCAATGATATTCTATACTTATTAGAAGAAATAATTAAATTAGTTGATAATTGATTCACCCCCCCTCTCAGTTATCCCTTTCGATTATTCCAACAATTGGTATCAGAGCCAAGTGCCTTGGAGAGAAATCCTAACAGCTTAAGGTAGATCAAATGGCGTACTTCAGGAAAGAGAGTCCTAAGTTTGATGCAGAGAATTATCTTGACTAGAAGAAAAAAATGATAACACATCTTTAGTGTGTTGGTTTTGAGATCTATGAGGTTATTACTCACACAATTGATGTTCCTACCTTGAAAGACCTTGCAGAAGAAGACTCTACTAATAAAAAAATGGAAGTATTCACCAAAAATGCAATTGCCAAAGAAGCCCTAATCAGTGCCCTATCTAACAGTGAATTTTCAGAGATCAAGAAGGCAAACAAAGCATATTCAATTTAGAAATATCTAGAAGACATGTTTGAAGGAGACATCCAAGCCAAGAATGAATGCAAAAAGACATGGAAGAAAAGATACAACAATTTAGAGATGCTACCTGAAGAAAACATCAGATCTTACAATCAAAGAACTAATGAAGCAGTGTCAGGAATCAAGAACAATGGTGAAGAAATCTTAGAGGAAGATATAATGGAAAAACTAATGACTACATTGACAATAGATTATGAAAGCAAGATAACCATCTTGGATGAAACCATGAAATTCTCAAAGGACTTCAAAAGAGAAACCTTAATCAGAAAAATATCTGCATTTGAGATATCAAGATTGAAGATAGAACCTAAAATGGAAACAACTTTCAAAGCCTCAGTCCATGGTAATAAATCCTTGAGCATCTCTAGTAATATTGAGAAGGAAGAAGTTGATACAGAACTAGAATAAATCATTTCTATGATTGCTAAGAAGGAAAGGAAAGGTAAAGGAGAAGGAAAATATGAAGGACAACTACCATTCAAATGTTTCTCATGCAACAAAGTTGGCCACTTTGCATCCAAGTGTCCTACAAGAGTCAAGAATTTCATATCAGATTACAAACCTAAATATAATAAGGAATATTATCATTCTAAAGATAGTGTGACTGATGATGATTCAGGGGAAGATGAAATTGGATTCGTTGCAATTAAAGATAATGAAAAAATGATTGAAACAATAGAAATTGAAGATGAAAAGAAAGCACAAGAATTGGCTTTAGTAACACAAGCAGACATTAGAATAGACTAGATCATAGAAAGTTGGTGTTCACATCACATGACAGGAGACAAAGACAGATTTGTACATCTAGATAAGTAAAAAGGTGGCATGGTTAGATTTAGAGATAACACTCCCAAACCTATCATAGGCAGATGATCCATTACCTTAGTTGGAAAGAACAAGACAGATGATGATCTATATGTTGATGGTTTACATCATAACCTATTGAGTGTTGGACAGTTGCTTGATAAAGGATATCAATTAGAATTCAAAAACAACAGGTGAATTATTAACAACAAAGAAGGAGACATGATTACATCAGGATCAAAGAACAAAGGTAATTTTTTTCAGCTTAACTTCGAAGTAAGTTTTTTTGTCGCAAAAGTGGATGATAGTTGGCTATGGCACAAAAGAGTTTGTCATATCAATTTTGACAACATAGTAAAGATAAGAAATGTAAAAGTAGTAAGAGACCTTCCTAGTATTTCAAGACCTCTTGATACTATGTGCAGGGAATGTGTGATGGGAAAGCATGTGAGGACCTCATTTAGAAGCAAATAGAACTCTGTAGGGAACAAATTAGATCTAGTGCATACAGACTTATGTGGACCTACTCAAACAAGATCATACTATGGTGAAAGGTATTTCATTTTGTTTATTGACAATTTCTCTAGAATGATGTGGGTTTCATTCTTGAAAGACAAATCTGAATCCTTTGAGAGGTTCAAAATATTCAAAGCTTATAGATGTTTTAATTTAAGGTTGAAGAAAATTATTGAAAGTGCACATGTGAATATTGATGAGAAGCTCATGATTCAAGAAAGATATTATGAATATGTACCTATGATTGAAGATGAACCTAGACCAATCAATAAAGAAATAGTTATAGAAGAAATGTTTGATTGTATTGATGTATCATGCAATAACCCTAAACCAAGTCAAGAAGAATCATAGATCACAGATGAGAGTGTCACACCTAAAAATTAAAAATATACATCCAGATACCATTCAAAAGAAGATATCATTGGAGATCAAAGCAGTAAAGTTTTGACAAGATCTAGAGAAAAAAGGTTCAACCATTGATGAAGAGGTATGTTTACTTTCACAAATTGAACCCTTAAGTGTTGAAGATGTGTGCAATGATTCAGATTGTCAAAATGCAATGCAAGAAGAATTAGGTCAAATAATTAAGAATGACACATGGGAATTGGTCCCTAGACCTTGTGACAAGAACGTGATTGGAACTAAGTGGATATTCAAAAACTAAATGAATAAAGATGGTACAGTGATAAGAAATAAAGAAAGATTGGTATGTAAAGGATATGCACAAAGAGAAGGAATTGACTATTTTGGTATAGGATATGCGTAAAGAGAAGGAATTGACTATTCTGGTATAGTTGCAAAACTTGATATTTTGGTACAGTTTTGCATCACCTCCAAAAAATATTTTGGTACAGTTTTGCATCAGATTATCATTATCAAATATAGTGTATATCTATTTTACTGAAGGTTGCAGCCTTCATCATTTTAGCAGTGTGCTTTTGGATAGTGAGTCCTCACCCTGAGTAGGGTTATTTGTAAAAGACTCCTAACAGGGTCTGACCCTTAACCAGGTCACTGTACTTATTACATTGTAAAGATAAACTCCTAACAGGGTTGTAAGGTCTTCTAACAGGGATTATTATACTCAAGTATAGTTCTTTGTGGGTGCCAATTCCCACCGGGGTTTTTACCTATTTTGGTTTCCCTATAACCAAAATTGTGGTGTTCTATTTTGTGTTATCTTAATGTGCATATGTTCAATGATATTATGTACTTATTAGAAGAAATAATTAAATTAGCTAATAACTGATTCACCCCCCCCCCCTCTTAGTTATCCCTTGGGNAAATTAGCTAATAACTGATTCCCCCCCCCCCCCTCTTAGTTATCCCTTGGGACTATTCCAACAGTCTACTCAAAACTGACAAGTTGACACCGAAGCACAACAACAAAAAGAGGCAACACCACAAGTTACTTCATCCAACACAACATACAAAGCCAAGAAGATGGATATGGTTCTACACTCAAGTGAAACTCAGAAGAAAAAGAATAAATTCAAAAAGAGTAAGTTGGAAGTCACTCTAGACGAAATCATCAAGATAACCAAATGTGACCCAACTACACTTGATTATGAAGCACTGAAATAATATGGTGAAATATGCTAGAGGAAGGCACTACAAGAGAAGCTGAGAAAGTAGCACCGAGACTCCATTGTACTAGAAACAATTAGGGAAATCTTGTATTAGATTATACCTAATGTTGATTTTGATGAGAATAAACCGATCCTTGATCAACTAGCCACTCTCACTGAAGTCATTACAATGCATAACATTCATGCAGAGAAGGCAATTTAAGAGAGAATAGAGAAAAAATATTAGTACAAACTTGTTGAGAAAATCAGCCAAGAAGTGGCAATAAACAAGGTAAAGCTTTCAAAATTCATAAGTGAATTAGACCCAATAATTGTTGAAGCTATTTTCTTGATCCAAAAATTGAACACAACAAATTCACCAAGGATCATAGTGATAAGATAGAAAAGTTATATTTCGATCTACCTACTAGTGCTAAAGGCTTAACCACCGAGGACAATGCACTAAAGTTGCATTATGAAAATATTCTTGAGATAAAAAGGTCAAGACAGGGATTGTGGGAAGCAGAAACATAATTCAGGGAAGAGGACACCGAGCTCTAAGCTCAACTTCTACCAAATATAACACTGCTTCAACAAAATATCACTTCAACAAGACAACTGATAGAAACCCCCGAGATGTCTATAGCAGACATCATCTATGATATGAAATCAAGGATAACACTCGAGCACATGGCTCTAGACAACCTGGAGGACCAATGGGAGAAGATGATGGAAGACATTAAGTCTTCACACTCTCACATTTTTGATAAGCTTTAAGGTATACACCTTTTCCCTTAATATCAAAAAAGGGGGAAAATAATGATATGTACATATAGGAATCTATACAGAACAATAGAAAAAGAACCAAAAAAGGAGAATATAATGATATACCGGAATATACATAGTGGGAGTCATGAAATGACTAAGTAATATATATGATGTACATACTAAACATTTTTGTTAGTATTTTGCACATATCACTTTTTGATACTAATGTCAAAGGGGGAGATTGATAACATTATTTTTCTATTAGTATGCAAAGAACACTTTTGGTAAACATACACCGAAAGACAGGACAAAGAGAAAACCAAAAATATAGATATAAGAGATCACCGAAAACTGCTAAGTATAAAGAAAACTCACGACACAATTTTGTGTGTAAACTAAAAATGCAAAATGGAAAGGATGAAGAGAAACCCGAAAGTGGAACCTGACGAGTAGGTCATAGTGTAAACTGAGAGAACAGTCAAAGAGGAACCCGAGAAATAGTTCAAGAAAGGAAAAACTGAGAGATAGTCTAAATAAATTCAAAGCATAACCGACCGACAAAAACTGAAAGTCAGTTGAAGCCCACAAAAGTGGATCTGACTTCCATGTCATATAAAATAGTCATGTTCTATTTATAGAGTATTGATTTGTTTTTAAAACTATTTCTTTAGGGACAATAAAAATTTATGTAAGTTTTTTAGTTAGTCTAATTGATTTAAAACACATAGACTAGGAGATCAAGGTCAAGTTATAAACCTGTGATCTTAGAGTTAATATTATTTTACGTGAAACTTGATTAGGTCAATCTATCTTATAAATAGATGTTGTAATCATTCATTATAAAGAGATGTGAGGATGGATGAGAGGATGAATGAAGCATACGAGCACATCTATGGATTATAATAAAAGTTTCAAGAACCATAATAACAAAAGGTGAATTTAGTTATCACGAACCAAGAACAAAGACTACCGATCATCAGAGGTATTATTCAATCACATTAGGTGATATACTTATGCATGTAATCTTAAATGGATCTATAATTAGAAATAGGAGATTGGATACACTAGGTCAAATTGTAATTTTCTTACATTCTAACAAGTGAAGCAAAGTGTAAAAATCCTTTCAAGGAAGGTGGATTTAACCATCCAATTGTAAATTTCTTAACTGAGTGCACACTCAACAGTGTTGCTAAAGCTCTTAATAGAGTAGACTTTAAAAGGTCTCTGTAGATACTCCTAATAGGGTAGATCATCAGAAATGATCAAATTGTAAGCCTTAACCATCCCCTTCCAATCTATAGATAGTGAAGAATTCATGGGTTTCATCCCCACCGTAGTTTTTACTTCCTAGTAGGAGTTTTCTATGATATCATATCTTGTGTTATGTGTCAATTACTTTCATGAATTCTACTATGAATTTTCACATGTTTGATTAAGTTTATGAATTGATAAATCTTACATCAAGATAGCATAGAATAGATGGTTTGATAAACAATTGATTACCTAAAGGATAAAGGTTAAAAGATACAAAAAAATTTAGAGGTACCGATTCACCCCTCCACTCTCAATACACACTTCCCATTAATTCCAACAATTAATGCATTGGATCTTGTATGGAGCTAAATCTATGTTGGTGTTCTCTTCTATGTATTTGGTGGTTATTTGCAGCTGACTGGTGCATTTAATATTTTTTCATCATGGATTGTAATGGCCGAATGGGTCATTTAATAATTGGTTACAAGACGACTTGTGGTTGTGTTGTATAAAAGAGAGTCTAGGTTGATGTTTTAGGGGGAAGGAAGTGAATAAGATAAAAATGGGTAACTGTCCTAGACAATTGTAAGTGGGTAGACAAAAACTTGTAAGATTTCTTGGTGGCTTGCAAGCATAAGTTCAAATCTGGTTTCTTCCACTTAGTTGTAGGGTAGATTGCGGAAGGTGGATCTTGCAAGATCTTTTTGATGTTTTTTTTGTATTGGCCATAACTGGGAAGGACTTATAGTCCGGCATGGTGCATGTAATTATAATTATGAGATAATGTAAGTTGATATTGTTATATCTTGTGGTGTTATTATGTTTTCCGATGTGAGTTTTGTTTGGCTGCAAGTTTGGACAGTCCTTTACTAGATCCTCTGAGCTTGACTACATCAATATTGGGGGATTTAAAATAGGCAAAAAAAAGGGGCAATATATTGCCTAAATAGGGGATGTGGGTTTAGGGGTGGGGTGGGAGTTCATATAGGAAAATGAGTGTGGGGACTACTGGGTGGGTATTGGAGGGGGTGATAAAAAGGGAGTTTGGGGTAATATTTTTTGAAAATAGGGAGATTCTTTAGTATGACATGAACACACGTACTATGATTCAAGTTCATTTTTAATTTAAGATTTAATTTCTCAAAATTTAAATCAATTGAAGATAATTTATAAGGTGTATTATACAATCCATCATTTATCCTTGATGGTAGCCACATTAGGTTCAATAATCTCTAATGTACAGAAATCCTTACCACCTAGCACACTTTCTTTCTTTTGTGGCAAGAGGCCATGAGCACACACTATGCAGATGAGTTATTTTACAATAGGGTGAAGAACCTATTGGATGATATCAGTTTTGGTTACTGATCATGTTGTTGATATTCATGTTTTGTCAATAATGTCAACATATATTTCTGTGGAGAAGACAAACTGGGTACTTAATTGGAAGGCGTGTATGGACACTGTACGGATGATTTAGAATGATCAAAGTTCAATTTATGTAGAAGGATGTGTGTTGAGCTTATTCCTAAGGTGGCTTGGCTCTATGTTGCATACTATGGATGTTATTGTTGGTTTGGTGAAGACTAGTTTTTTGGAATGTAACTGTGATTCTGGACAGAGCAGGTCTCTATGTTTCAGGTATATCTTTCTGGCAAAGATATTTCAGAACATATGATCTTACTAGTATACATCCAACATATGTTAGAGTAATAGGTTGAGTTTGATTATTGTGTGGATACTGATGACACCAGATGTGGCATGTATTTTGGAGAAGAGCTATTTCCTGGCTGACTTCAGACATGTAGCGTGTGAAATTAATTTTGAGCATGAATTATGGATCAGGAAGTATATGTGATGAATTGTAAATGATGTTTACTTGTTATAGATACCGTGTGTATCTTAGCAAGGAGTTATGTAATTATTTGTATGATGGAAAGCCTTAATTGGCTGACCTAGTTAATTATGTATTAGGAAAGCTTAATGGGCTGACCTAATGAATTATTGTAAGAGGGTATATATGAATGATCTTTTCTTGTGGAGGAGTGATAGAAAAAGGACAGAGATGTGTGGAAGTTGTGAAGCTTGTTGACTGCTAGATATAGAGAAGAGTTGATACTTCATTAGAATTGACCAAGCAAAGATAGTTGCTATCAGACAGTTCACTGGAATCTGTATTTTCTTTATACACTTGATTTGGATTGTAAATCCTTAAGGGTGGCTTTAACCTTCTTTGGGCAGTGTGCCTCGATAGTGAGCCTACTATTTTCTTTGACTCCTAATAGGGTCTGTCTCCTAACAGGGACTGTGTATTGTAATGTCGTAACAAGCTCCTAACATGGTTAATATCCTTTAACAGGGATACTATACTCTCAGTAAATTATTTTTGGGTGATAATTCCCACCAGGGTTTTACCTTTAACAGGGTTTCCTCAACAACAAATATTGTGTTATGGTGTTGGCATTTATTATGTTATCATTTACATTTGAAGATTTGGTTTATAAATTTTAAAGTATATTACAACTGATTCACCCCCCCCTCTTAGTTGTCTTGTGGATTGTTATTCATAACAATTGGTATTAGAGCTATTTGTCCTCAGAAAGAAAGTTTAATAGCTTGAGGTGATCCTGAAGATGACTTACTATAGGAAGGATAGTCCAAAGTTTGATCCTGAAAACTTTGACAGTTGGCAGAACAAGATGAGAACACATTTGCTATGTCTGGGAATTTATTACTGGATGATAACAAAGAAGAAAGAAAAGGTAGCAACTATGGATGAATTAGAGAAAGCCACTAAAGATGAAAATAAGATATTTTAATGCAATATGGTTGCAAGGGAATCCTTGATCAACACACTATCAGAAGGAGAATTTACTGAAGTAAAGGAATTGGAATCTGCACATGAAATCTGGACAAGACTGGAAGCACTATATGTTGGAGACAACTTTACAAAGCAACCAAAGTTACAGAAATGGAAGACAAAGATGGAATCACTGAAGATGAGAGAAGATGAGAATATCATAGCATATACACAGAGAATTATTGAAGTGGTTACTGGTATTAGGAACCCTGGGGTAACTTACAGTGAGGAAGAAGTGATTGCAAATATACTCGGGTCTTTGACACCTGCATATAGAACCAAGGTTCAGGCTATAGAGGAGATCATACCTTTGATACCGAACTCCACTAGAGAGATATTGATTGGAAAGACAACTACATTTGAAGCCAAAAAATTGGGAGACACTTTACCTAAGGTTGAGTCAGCCTTCAAAGCAACCATGCACAAAAGCAAAATAATCTTACCTGGAAATGCAAGCACAAGCAATAGTGACCTAAGAGAAGAACTTGGATCCTATGTCGATGAATGGGAACAAATACAAGAAGAAGAAAGGAAGCTAAATGAATTTGCGGCACTGATTTCTATAAGAGAAAAGAGAGGTAAGGGTAAGTTTGAAGGAAAATTACCTTTGAAATTTTTTTCATGTAACAAGATCGGTCATTTTGCATCTAGATGTCCTACAAGAATTCCAAAGCACAAACCTAAGTTTTTCAAATCTAATTTCTTAAAGGAAAAAGAATGCTATTATGCTAGTGAGGTTATATCTGATGATGAGGATGGTGACTATGATGAAATTGGATTTATTTCTATTAAGGATGATGAACCTATGCATGAAGAAAAATCCTTAGTATCCCTAGTTGAAAAGAAATCCGAATGGGTCATAGATAGTGTAATGCCCACCCTAGTATCTACATATTTTGGATTGACAGGATTATTACTTTGATACTTTGGATTATATGTTTGGACTATGTTGTTTCATGATGGGACATTGGATTTCATATTTATTGGCTAATATAGTTTATTATGAGATATTAAATAATTTGAAATAAAATGATGAACTAATTGTGAAATGTTCATATTTGATTTATATTTTTATATGGATCTAACCCTGCTAACCCCATTATGTTTTGATGTATACACTAGTTGATGTGAGTGTAGGATGAGGAGAGGCAGTTGTAGTTACTCCTACGAGAGATCCACATGATGTCGCACTCTCCCTCCTTGTTTTCCATTGTCTCTTTATATATTTATATGCATGTCAGTTGGTGATGTAGGATGCAGGTACCAGGCATCGACTCCACCTGGCTACACAGGTCTGAGTGTGCCTTGGAAATCCTTAAACTATTGTTGTATTGAGATCTTACCAAGCTACTCTCAAGGCTACCCTTGGACTTAGATTTCTGTTAGGAGGTTACCCTAGTTGGGGAATGTGAATACAGTTTAATGATGTTGTCTTATGGGTTATGTTTTGATGTTGTCTTGTGATTTATGATGTTGGTTTGATTTTGGTATGAAGTGTATATATATAGACTTAGTTAATATTTGTATTATTATTAAGTGTATGTTATATATGTATGTGTATATGTGGGTGCACATGTATATACCTGTACATATATAAATAATATTATCTGTGTGTTCCTAATTGCTTGTGTAAATGGTATTTTAATGATTAGATAAAGTGTATTAAATGAAGAATATTAAATAAAAGTAAAATAATAATAAGAGATAATAAAAATAGTTCTTTTGGTAAAACTAGCTATCTAGGGGGAGTTGAACTCGAGACCTCCTAGAAGTTAGGCAAGTTTGATTCCAATTGTGCTATGTTTTCTTTGAGAGCATTATGTCTATTATGTTTGTTATAGGGTTTTTTGAAGGGTATTTTAATTAAAATAATTAAAAAACTTTATTATTGGTTACGGGAAGTTTTGGTTAAATATTTTAACCAACTATAGAAGTTGGAGAAGTTGCTTCCCGTAAAGAAACTCCTCAAATCATATAGTTGGGAGATAAATTTATTGCCTTTTTGGATATTGGGGATGGGGAGTTTTTGGAGGAAAATTGGGTGATTCTTGCAATATTGAATCAGAGGTCATTTATGAGATTTTGTCTCTGTATGGGTATGATTTACCATCTTTCTGGGAGTGCATTGAGAGTTTTTTGAGGAAGGAGGAGATGATTGGTTTCTAGAGGAGACTTCATCAAGGAGGCTACCATCTCACTCAAGGTTTGGAGGACTTGCAGAGGTGTGCTCCAGTCTTTGTGAAGTTTCTCCACAGGACTCCAGGTAGGGTCTGGAACCAAAAAAAACATCTTATTGTATATGAATATGTGTATGTGTGTGTGTGTGTGTGTTCTTAAATATTTATAATCTCACATTATCTGCAAGTTTCTGTTGTGAAATGATTTGAAATTAGGATGATAATTAAAAATAAATGTGTTAATTGGAAACAGACAAAATGTTCTGATTTATTTTCCTATACCCATACTTTATTGTAAATAACTTTTGAACCTGACATTATTATCAAAATCTGTATGATGAGAATGTGTGTAATTAGGTTTTAGCCAACATATATGAAAATTAGGAAGATCTAATGGTTCAAAAAAAAGTTGCTCATCGCACTGAGACTGTATTTTTATGAAAGTCATACGTATGTTTCTAGAAATAGTTTGTAAATTTGCACAGTTAAAGGGTCCCTTATAATTCAAACCAATAGGGAATATCTTTAAATAAAATTTACTCCTCTCTTGCTCTATATCTCTCTTGAAACCAACCTACAAGAGCAGATTCATTAACACTTAAATATGTAATATCTTTTCACCTTTCTAAGACAAGATTACTTAGTCTTCTCCCTTGATTCATAGGTCCCTACATGTTCATTAGTTTATAGTAAAATATTTTCCCCATCAATATTGATTAGTTTATATTACTTTTATGTTCTATTTGGACCTATTCTAAAAACTTTGGAGTCATGGATTTTTGTGTTGGGTAATTGTTTGGCTTGGGGATTGGTCTATATCTTCCAACCTTGATCATGTTCTTTGTCTACATCTTTGTACCTCTCTTAATGTTTATTTTATTTCTTGAATTTGATCATAATGTTGTACTTAAGGTGTCTTGAGCAATGTGACATCCTTTTACTATTCTTATGTTGTCTATGGTTAAGTTTAGGGCTCATCCTGGTGGTCTAAGTACACAAAAGAGTTTCCTAAACCCCTCAAATAAAGAATTTGAAGTATTGCAATTCTTTTGTCATGTTTTGGGTAGGGGACTAGGTACCCTAGGTGAGTGGCTCACCATAGTTGTCGAAACCCAAAGTGGTTTTTAGGGGATCCTATGGGTGAGTTTGTAATCAAGTGATAACCTTAGAATTAACTTGGGAGGGGGGATTCAAAAGATAATGAAAGACACATAATATTTCCCACATAGTCCTTTTGGAGTACCGAGACCATGGGTAACTGCTAGGATGGATCCCTATTCATATAGGGGGGACCGGGGTTACATGGTTTCCAGGAAGGATCCCAATAAACAAGATGTGTGATGACACTCACTTATAGGGTATGCTAGAAACCTAAACCTTGTGTATAGTTAAGTGATATTTTGTTATGTCAGGTATTTGTTTAAGTTATTGTTTTGTGAAGCCTTAGATTGCTTAGGGCCTTGTGAGTATCTTGGTTCTATCTCCTAGCACGGGGGGTGGAACTTCACTAGTTTCACATGGTTGGGTGGCAAATTTCTTTCAAGGTGTTGTTTGTGTTTCGTGACTTGGATGCTTTAGTTTTCATGCAGTGATAAAGATATTTCTATTTTGTATCATGTATTATTGAAAAGGAGGATGTAAAGATATATTTTTAAAGCCTTCAGGCCATTCATGTACTTATTATTGTAATTGGATTCATTACTAGAAATTGTATTGGAAAAAGCAAAGAAATGTAATTAGGGTGGGATAGTTCTAAGGGTTTATTTCAAGGGATATTAATTGAAAGTTCAAAGTTGTAATGAAAAGTGTAATGTTGAATTATCTTCTCTATCTCTCCTATGTTGAAAAGAAAAAAAATGCTTCTTATGTAAAAATTTATATGTAAGTTGTAAAAGGGTAGTTATCCAATGTGTAGGAAAGAGAAATGAAAATGATTTAGGGAGTAAGGGATGTAGTTATATAATTGAAATATCACTTTCTTACCCTCTCTCTTAAATTTGGAAATGCATAAGTAAAAGTAAAGAAATGGAATTCAATTTGAATAGTAACGCAAATATATTCGTAAATGATTTCATTAAGGGAACCTTAAGTAATGTACTTGTGAATGTAATAAATGATGTGATGTTTAAAAAAAAAAGTTGTTGGTTGAAATTTTTGGTCAAAAGACCTAACTCCTTAGGGGTTCCCTAGCGGGGACATTACATTTGGTATTAGAGCCCTGGTTGCTACACTGGGAGCTCAGGGTCTATTTATGTTTAAAACTCAAGACTTTTCAACACATTAAATGCTCCTTTTAAGCTTAAACCTAAAACTTATGTTGCACCACTCTTCCAGGATGCCTCCCGTTACATGCAGAAGAGCTAAGGATAGAGTTCAAGAGTCTTCCTTGAGATCTCAACCAGAGAGTTCCCATGGGGAATATGAGGGAGAATATAATCAAGAAAATCATAAAAATGAGAGTCAGGGTAATGAATCGGAAGGAGCCCAACTTAAGCAACTAATGCAACAACTCTTGCATAGACTCAACAACCTTGAAAACAAAGTTAATTTTGAAGAAGGAAATCAAGCTCATCACCAAGACTGGGAAAGGGATAGAAGCCCTAGGAGAAGGAAAGATATGCAAGAATTTGAGGATAGGGATACTGCTCACATGAGAGACTTACTCAAGGTTAAGGTACCCTTTTTTATGGCAACGAAGGGGGATCTGCAGCAGAAACTAGGTTGTTTGACCTTGACAGGTGTTTCTCTATACACCCTTTTAGCAGTAATGTCAAGGCTAGATGCACTATCATGAATCTAAGAAAATTTATGTCTACTTGGTGGCGTACGAAAGAAGACAAACTCCAAGTCACCATTAACATTGTTTCTTGGGAATTGTTCCTTGGAAGTTTTAAGGATCAATTCATGTCCGATCAATTGAGGTAGGGAAGGGCAGAAGAATTTCACCACCTCAAGAAAGCCAACATGACGGTGGAAAAATATGAAAGAAGATTTTATGAACTTAAGCCTTTCTCACACTATAGAGATGATGGACCCATTCTTGTACAACACTTTATCAGAGGTTTGAAGGAACGAATATCGGGGGAGGTGGCAATCTTGGAACCCAAGAATCTTCAGGATGCCATCACTAAGGCATACCTAGTAGAAAGAAAGGTGAAAGGAAAAGGTGGCTATTCTAGTGGCCAAACCTTCAATGTTGGGTCAGTTTCTAAAGGAAACTTTGATCACAGAAAATCTAATTCCAAGAACCAATATTCATCTTTCAAAGGAGGAAAGAAATTTCATAAGAAGAAATTTTAGAATAACAACCAAGGTAGTGGAAAGTTTCAACAACCTCAGAACCATAATGGTTTTTGAGCACAACAAAGGTTTCCTCCTCCACAATCTCAAAATTCTCAAAATTTCAATAGAGGAGGTTATCAACAATCTAGTGCTCCTCCTACAAAGAACTTTGGAAGAAACACCATGTGTTATTCTTGTGGACAACAAGGACATATTGCAGTTTGTTTCCCTCAGTGTACAAATCTCACTAATCAAAATCAGGAAGTTTCAGAACCAACCATGGGGGATGTTGGTCAGTCTCACAAGGTGTTTGCTGCAGTAGAACATAGACAAGTTGATCACTAGAACACTGTCATAGAGACTTCAGGTTCATTAAAGGGTAAAACAATTTCTATTCTCTTTGACTCAGGAGAAACTGATTTCTTCATATCTCCTTCTTTGATAGAAAAGTGTGGGCTAGTGGTAGTAGGGAAAGGAGTTAAGTGGTAGGTAGAGCTAGCCTTAGGGGCTAAAATGACCATAGAATTGTGTGTTCAAAGTTGTAACTCAGGATTAGGACCCTTCTCTACCAATTTTGATCTTCGAGTCATTCCTCTAGGATTGTATGGAATTGTCCTAGGAATGGACTGGTTAGTAGCTCATGAAGCCAGGATAGATTGCAAAAATAAGCTCATCCATTGTTTGGATGATTTGGGGAAGTCCAACACTATTATGGGAATCCAAAGACCTATATCACTTCAGATGATATCAGCTATGCAACTTAAGAAATGCATGAGAAAGGGATGTCAATTTTTTGCAGTCTCAGTTGATGACTTGGCTGAAAAGGAAGATAGATAAATTATACTTGAGCATCCTTTACTTCAAGAGTTTGCAGATGTCTATCTAATTGAGATACCTAGAATGCCTCCCAAAAGAGACATTGATTTCTGCATAGAGTTGGTGCCAGGAGCCGAACCTACCTCCAAAGATCCTTATCACATGACCACTCAAGAGTTGAGTGAGTTAAAAGTTCAACTAGAAGAACTCTTGGAAAAAGGTTTCATCAGACCAAGTGTGTCACCTCGGGGAGCTCCAGTTATCTTTGTTAAGAAGAAGGATGACTCACTTAGGTTGTGCATTAACTATCACCAACTCAACAAAGTAACCATCAAGAATCGGTACCCTTTGCCGAGAATTGATGATTTGTTTGATCAAATGAAAGGAGCCAAGGTATTCTCCAAGATTGATCTAAAGTCAGGTTATCACTAGTTAAGGATTCATGAGTTTGATATTAACCGAATAGCTTTTCATACTCGGTATGGGCATTATGAATTTATCATGGTACCTTTTGGCCTCACTAATGAACCTTCAGTATTCATGAGTCTTATGAATGGGGTATCCAAGACCTTCTTGAACAAATTTTTCATAATTTTCCTAGATGATATTTTGGTGTATTCTAAGTCAGTAGAAGAACATGAGCAACATCTTTGTCAAGTGTTACAATGCCTTCACGAGAATCAGTTGTTTGAAAACGTGGAGAAGTGTGAGTTCTTTTAGATTGAAGTTAAGAATCTTGGTCATGTTATCTTAGGAGAAGGTATAGCAGTTGATCCTGCCAAGATACAAGCTATAGTTGAATGGCCAACCCCCACCAACATCTCAGACGTTTGTAGTTTCATGGGTTCAGTCAGATACTACAGACGCTTCGTCCAAGGATTCTCTAGAATAGCTCACCCTGTCACTTCCTTGCAAAGGAAAGGGAAGAAGTTCCTTTGGACTGAGAAATGTTTAAAATCTTTTTAGATCCTTAAGGATAAACTGACCAGTGCCCTCATTTTGGCGGTACCTAACCTTGCTAAAAAATTTATAGTTTGCACTGATGCTTCCATGGATGGCATAGGGGTAGTATTGATGCAAGAAGGATGAGTTATTGCTTATGATTCTAGAAAGCTTAAGGACCATGAGCTTAACTATCCCATGCATGATTTGGAGTTAGCAGTGGTAGTTCATGCCTTGAATCATTGGAGAAATTTCTTATTGGGGCATCGATTTGAGCTACACACTGATCACCAAAGCCTTCAATACATATTTACTCAACCTAATCTCAATGCCAGGAAGCACTGATGGATGGAGTTCCTTTGAAAATATTATTTTGAGGACAGATATATCCAAGGTAAAGATAATGTGGTAGTAGATGCTTTGAGTAGAAGGAGACATGAGTTATCCATTCTCTCCCTTTCGATTGATTTGAGAAGTTAGATCTTGCAGTCACTTCCTTCAGATACTTTGTATCAAGAAGTTAAGGCTAGAATTGAGTTAGGAAGGGTCTTAGAAGGAAGGTTCTCAAGTTATTCCTTAGAGCCAGATGGATTGTTGAGCCATAAAGGCCGAATCTATGCACCACTTTCAGGGGATCATCAAAAATTTATCATGGTGGAAGCACATCGTGCTCCCTATTCAACTCGCCCAGGGGTTAAGAAGATGTATTCAAATCTACAACAGTTATACTTTTGGTCAGGTATGAGGAGAGATATAGAAGATTTTGTGGCTAGGTGTCTGGAATGTCAGAGGGTCAAAGCCGAACATCATCACCCAGAAGGCCTCCTTTAGCCACATTTGATTCCCGAATGGAAATGGGATACGATCTCTATGGAATTTATTATGGGACTCCCAGTCACTTATCAGAGACTTGATGTTATCATGGTCACAGTGGATAAGTTAACCAAGGTAGCACATTTTTCTCCTATGCGGTCATCCTATACTGCCACCTCAGTAGCTAGAGTCTTCCTAAAGGATATAGTCAGGTTTCATGGTGTTCCTAGAAAGGTTATCTTTGATAGGGATCCAGTGTTCACTTTAGAATTTTGGACCTCTTTGCAACATGCCTTAGGGACTCAGCTAAATTTCAGTTCAGTATATCATCCAGAGACTGATGGTCAGATAGAGCGAGTTAACCAAGTGCTTGAGGACATTCTTAGAATGTATGTGATGGATAGACAGGCCCACTGGGGAGATTATTTGTACCTAGTGGAGTTTTCATACAACAATGGCTATCATAGTTTGATAGGAATGTCACTGTTTCAGGCTCTTTATGGTCATCCTTGTCGTACCCCTCTGAGTTGGGATCGCTTAGAGGACAGAGTACTACTTGGCCTCGAGATGTTATAGGATATGGAGCAGCAGGCTCAGAGGATCAGAGAGCATCTTGTGACAACTCAAGATAGGTAGAAGAAGTATGCTGATGCTCATAGGATTGATACACAATTCTCTATTGGAGATAGGGTGTTTTTGAGAGTCCACCCACGTAAGAGCCCTATCCATTATGGAAAAGGTTCTAAGTTGGAACAAAGATTTGTAGGTCCATTTGAGATCCTTGAGAGGATAGGAACAACTTCTTACTGACTCACCCTACCACCCAGCCTCACACATGTGCATGATGTGTTTCACGTATCCATTCTTAGAGAATATATTCCTGATTTGACTCATGTTTTGGATTGGACCACTTTGCAAGTAGATGACAGGCAGCTGGCTTTAAAGCCAATGTGTATACTCCACCAGTGAACTTTGACCCTCAAGGGTCATAGCATAAAGTAGGTAAGGGTTCAATGGGACCCTAGTGATGAGACCTTTGCCACTGGGAGGAAGCCATCATACTCAGATCTTCATATCTGTACTTATTTGTAGGCTTCCAGGAGTAAGCCTAATCCTAGGGGGAGAGGATGTAATGCCCACCCTAGTCTCTACATATTTTGGATTAATAGGATTATTACTTTGATACTTTGGATTATATGTTTGGACTATGTTGTTTCATGATGCGACATTGGATTTCATATTTATTGGCTAATACAATTTATTATGAGATATTAAATAATTTGAAATAAAATGATGAACTAATTGTGAAATGTTCATATCTAATTTATATATTTATATGAATCTAACCCTGCTAACCCCATTATGTTTTGATGTATACACTGGTTGATGTGAGTGTAGGATGAAGAGAGGCAGTCGTAGTTACTCCTACGAGAGATCCACACGATGTTGCACTCTCCCTCCTTGTTTTCCATTATCTCTTTATATATGTATATGCATATCAGTTGGTGATGAAGGATGTAGGTACCAGGCATCGACTCCACCTGGCTACACAGGTCTGAGCATGCCTTGAAAATCCTTGAACTGTTGTTGTGTGGAGATCTTACCAAGCTACTCTCAAGGCTATACGTGGACTTAGATTTATGTTAGGAGCTTACCCTAGTTGGGGAATGTGAATATTGTTTTATGATGTTCTCTTATGGGTTATGTTTTGATGTTGTCTTGTGATTTATGATGTTGGTTTGATTTTGGTATGAAGTGTATATATATAGACTTAGTTAATATTTGTATTATTATTAAGTGTATGTTATATAGGTATGTG
>MU226410.1:2441559-2457283 GCA_018584345.1 Thuja plicata
AATAAGAGATAATAAAAATAGTTCTTTTGGTAAAACTAGCTATCTAGGGGGAGTTGAACTCGAGACCTCCTAGAAGTTAGGCTAGTTTGATTCCAATTGTGCTATGTGTTTTCCTTGAGAGCATTATGTCTATTATATTTGTTATAGGGTTTTTTGAAGGGTATTTTAATTAAAATAATTAAAAAACTTTATTATTGGTTACGGGAAGTTTTGGTTAAATATTTCAACCAACTATGGAAGTTGGAGAAGTTTCTTCCTGTAAAGCAACTCCTCCAACCATATAGTTGGGAGATAAATTTATTGTCTTTTTGGAGATTGGATGGGGAGTTTTTGGAGGAAAATTGGGTGATTCTTACAATATTGAATCAGAAGTCATTTAGAGATTTTGTCTCTGTGTGGGTATGATTTACCATCTTTCTAGGAGTGCATTGACAGTTGTCTGAGGAAGGAGGAGAGGATTGGTTTTTGGAGGAGACTTCATCAAGGAGGCTACCATCTCACTCAAGGTTTGGAGGACTTGCAGAGGTGTGCTCCAGTCTTTGTGAATTTTCTCTGCAGGACTCTAGGTAGAGTCTAGAACTACGAAAATCATCTTATTGTATGTGAATATGTATATGTGTGTGTGTGTGTTCTTAAATATTTATAATTTCATATTATCTGCAATTTTCTGTTGTGAAATGATTTGAAATTAGGATGATAATTAAAAGCAAATGTGTTAATTGGAAACAGACAAAAAATTTTGATTTATTTTCCTATACCCATACTCTGTTGTAAATAACTTTTGATATGTGATGACACTCACTTAGAGGGTATGCTAGAAACCTAACCCTTGTGTATAGTTAAGTGATATTTTGTTATGTCTGGTATTTGTTTAAGTTATTGTTTTGTGAAGCCTTAGATTGCTTAGGGCCTTGTGAGTATCTCGGTTCTATCTCCTAGCATGGGGGGTGGAACTTCACTAGTTTCACATGGTTGGGTGACAAATTTCTTTCGAGGTGTTGTTCGTGGTCCGTGACTTGGATGCTTTAGTTTTCATGCAGTGATTAAGATCTTTCTATTTTGTATCATGTATTATTGAAAAGGAGGATGTAAAGATATATTTGTAAAGCCTTCGGGCCATTCATGTACTTATAATTGTAATTGGATTCATTACTAGAAATTGTATTGGAAAAAGCAAAGCAATGTAATTAGGGTGGGATAGTTCTAAGGGTTTATTTCAAGGGATATTAATTGAAAGTTCAAAGTTGTAATGAAAAGTGTAATGTTGAATTATCTTCTCTATCTCTCCTATGTTGAAAAGAAAAGAAATGCTTCTTATGTAAAATTTTATATGTAAGTTGTAAAAGGGTAGTTATCCAATGTGTAGGAAAGAAAAATGAAAATGATTTAGGGAGTAAGGGATGTAGTTATAATTGAAATATCACTTTCTTACCCTCTCTCTTAAATTTGGAAATGTATAAGTAAAAGTAAAGAAATGGAATTCAATTTGAATAGTAAGGCAAATATGTTGGTAAATGATTTCATTAAGAGAACCTTAAGGAATGTACTTGTGAATGTAATAAATGATGTGATGTTTAAAAAAAAAAATTGTTAGTTGAAATTTTTGGTCAAAAGACTTGACTCCTTATGGGTTCCCTGGCGGTAACATTGCAGATAGTGGTTGTTCACATCATATGACTGGAGATAAAAAAAAATTTGTGAGTTTGAAAAGACATGATGGTGGTGTTGTTAGATTTGGTGACAATACTCCTAAACTTATTATTGGAATTGGATCTATTTCTTTGGATGGAAAGACTAACACTAACAATGTATTACTTGTTGATGGACTTAAGCATAATTTGTTGAGTGTTGGACAGCTAGTGGACAAGGGTTATCAATTGAACTTCATCAATGGAAAATGTTCTATCAAGAGTAAAACAGGAGACTTGGTAGCATCTGGTACTAAATCCAGAGGTAATGTACTTGAACTGAACACATCTGAAGCTTCTTTTTTTATTGCAAAGGTTGATGACAGTTGGTTATGGCACAAAATATTTTGTCATGTTAATTTTGATAACATTGTGAAGGAAACTATGACAAAAGTAGTAAGGGATCTACCTAGAATTGTAAAGCCATCTAACACTATGTGTAGAGAATGTGTTATGGGGAAACAGACTAGAAGCACTTTCAAGAGAAAAACTTATTCAACAAATGGGAAGTTGGATCTGGTGCATATAGATCTGTGTGGTTCTACAAGAACAAGATCATACTATGGTGAAAGGTATTTTATACTTTTTGTTGATGAATTTTCTAGAATGATGTGGGTAACATATTTGAGAGAGAAATCTAAAGCATTCGACAAGTTCAAGTTATTCAAGGCAAAAGTTGAGAATGAATCTAATTTAAAGATTAAGTGTTTGAGATCAGACAGAGGAGGAGAGTTTACATCAGAGTTATTTAATACATACTGTGAAGAAAATGGAATACATAGACAAACTTCAGCCCCTAGAACTCCACAATAGAATGGGATAGCAGAGCGAAGAAATAGAACCATATTAGATGCTGCAAGGATTATGTTGTTGGAAGGAAATGTGTCACATGTTCATTGGAGAGAAGAAGTTGGCACTGTTGTGTACACATTGAACAAAATTTAGATCAGAGAAGGTACAAGTAAAACTCCCTATGAATTATGGTTTGCTCATACACCTACTGTGAAATATTTTAGAATATTTGGTAGTAAATGTTATATCAAGAGAGTTGATGAGATGGGCAAGTTTGATGCTAGAAGTGATGAAGGAATCTTTCTTGGTTATTCCACTAAGAGTAAAGCATATAAATGTTTCAATCTGAGATTGATTAAATTGATTGAAAGCGCCAATGTGAGGATAGATGAAAAGTTTCAAATTCAGGAAAGAATATATGATTGTGGTCAGATAACAGAAACAAAAGAGGATTCTACTGAATCTGAAGGACACTTGATGATCGAGAATGAGATTGAAGAAGAAGAACTAAATGAAGCTACTAGGATATTAAAAACACCAAGGTATGTCATGAAGAACCATCCTGAAGATCAAATTATTGGTGATGCAAACAAAGGGATGATGACTAGATCCAAAGGTAGAGATGAAATTTGTTTTATTTCTCAAGTTGAACCAAAGACTACTGACGAAGCATGTAGAGATGAATCTTGGATAAAGCCATGGAAGAAGAACTAGAAAAGATAAACAAAAACAACATTGGGGAATTGGTTCCAAGACCTAAGAACAAAAATGTGATTGGCACTAAATGGGTTTTCAGAAACAAGATGGATGAGGAAGGCACAATGGTAAGAAACAAGGCTAGACTGGTATGTAAAGGCTACTCACAATAAGAAGACATAGACTATGAAGAAATATTTGCACATGTTGCTAGATTGGAAGTTGTGAGGCTATTACTTGCTTATGTTGCACATAAAGACTTTAAAGTGTATCAGATGGATGTGAAGTCAGCATTCTTGAATGGTAATCTAGAAGAACAAGTGTACATTGAGCAACCTGATGGTTTTCCTTTAACAGATGATGAAAACATGGTTTGCAGACTGGAGAAGGCACTGTATGTACTAAAACAAGCACCAAGGGCATGGTATGCAAGACTAGATCAACATCTACTTCATCTTGGTTTCAGAAAAGGTAATGCAGACAGTAATTTGTATTTAAGAACTGATGAAGATGGAATCTTAATTATAGAAGTTTTTGTTGATGATATCATTTTTGGAGGCAATGATAAAATAAGTAAGAATTTTGCTAAAGAAATGAAGAATGAGTTTGAAATGCCAATGATTGGTGAGATAAAAAAAATTCTTCATTTGCAATTTAATCAGAGTAAGAATGGCATTTTTATATCTCAGACCAAGTATCTTAAGGAAATGTTGAAGAAATTTGGGATGGAAGATTGTAAACCTGTTGGAACACCCATGGTAATAGGAAACAAACTGATTAAAAGTGATGAGACTCAAAGTGTTGTTCAAACTAAGTACAGATCAATGATTGGAGGTCTACAATATCTAACACACACTAGACCAGATATTACCAATGCAGTTGGAATTGTGGATAGATATTAGGCAGATCATAAAGAGACACATTTTGTTGTTGTAAAAAGAATTTTCAGATATTTAAAAGGGACAGTAGAATATGGATTATGGTATGAAAAATCTGACAATTTTACATTACAAGATTTTACTGATGCTGATTAGGCAGGTAGTGTGGATGAAAGGAAGAGTACAAGCGGTGGTGCATTTTTCCTTGGGAAAAGGTTGGTTTCTTGGTTGATCAAGAACCAAAACTATATTGCTCAATCTACTGTTGAGTCAGAGTATGTTGCTGCTGCAATAAACTGTACACAAGTCATTTGGATGAAACAAATGTTGAAGGACATTGGAATAATTTTCAAAGAACCAATGATTATCCATTGTGATAACACCAGTATAGTGAATATGTCAAAAAATCCTTTAATTCATTCAAATACTAAACATATTTTTATCAAGTATCATTTCTTGAGGGAGAAGGTAGTAGATAAAGAGATTAAACTAGAGTATATTAGCACCAAGGAACATATAGTAGATATATTTACTAAACCTTTGCCAACAGATGCTTTTGAATATCTTAGAGGCATGCTTGGGGTGATGGCCCCACCCAATGAAGACTAAAATGATGCAGATATGCATTAGTCCAATGGATCTCAGAGCTATATCATTCTCTGGACTTGATGTATGGATCTACTCCTTAGGGGGAGTGATCATAGGAGAATACTATGGAGTACATTTGGGTGATCTTGCACCTAGTTGATTAGACATGAAGATTTTAAAAAAATGGGGGACTATAGAAGACTACAAATGAGTTATGGCATCCTTTTCCATTGTTGCCAAAGGGGGAAGGAATCTATATGAAAATCCCTACTTTTTTGGGGAGATTTGTGTTGAGGATATTGAGAAGATTATAGTGAGAGAGAATACTTTTGGGTTGATGCATATGGATTTTCCCATATGTTGCCATCAATGCCAAAGGGGGAGATTGTTGGATGATATTAGTTTTTGTTACTGATCATGCTTTTGATATTCATGTTTTGTCACTGATGTCAACATGTATTTCTATGGAGAAGACAGACTGGCTACTTAACTGGAAGGCGTGTACGAACACTATACAGATGATTCCGAATGTTCAAAGTTGGATTTATGTAAAAGGATGTGTGTTGACCTTATTCCTAAGGTTTCTTGGCTCTATGTTGCATATTGTGGATGTTACATTTGATTTGGTGAAGACTGGTTTTCTAGAATGTAACTGTGATTCTGGACAGAGCAGGTCTCTGTGTTTTGGGTATATCTTTCTGGCGAAGATATTTCAGAACATGCGATCTTATTGGTATACAACTGGCATATGGTAGAGTAATGGGTTGAGTTTGATTGTTGTGTGGATACTGATGATGTCAGCTATGGCGTGTATTCTGGAGAAGACCTATTTCCTAGCCGACTTCAGACATGTAGCGTGTGAAATTAATTATGAGCATGAATTATGAATCAGGAAGTATATGTGATGAATTGTAAATGATATTTACTTGTTATAGATATCATGTGTATCTTAGCAAGGAGTTATGTAATTATTTGTATGATGGAAAGCCTTAATTGGCCAACCTAGTTAATTATGTATTAGGAAAGCTTAACTGGCCGACCTAATGAATTATTGTAAGAGGGTATATATGAATGATCTTTTATTGTGGAGAAGGAGTAATAGAAAAAGGACAGAGATGTGTGGAAGCTGCGAAGCTTGTTGACTGCTGGATATAGAGAAGATTTGATACTTCATTGGAACTGACCAAGTAAAGGCAGTTGCTATCAGACAGTTCATTGGAATGTGTATTTTCTTTATACACTTGATTTAGATTGTAAATATTTGAGGGTGGCTTTAACCTTCTTTGGGCAGTGTGCCTTGGCAATGAGCCTACTATTTTCTTTGACTCCTAATAGGGTCTGTCTCCTAACAGGGACTGTGTACTATAATGTTCTAACAAGCTCCTAATAGGGCTAATATCTTTTAACAGTGATATTATACTCTCAGTACATTATTTGTGGGTGTTAATTCCCATTGGGGTTTTACCTTTAGCAGGGTTTCCTCGACAACAAGTATTGTGTTATGGTGTTGGCATTTATTGTGCTATCATTTACATTTGAAGATTTGGTATATAAATTTTAAAGTATATTATAACTGATTCACCCCCCCCCCCCCNATTTTAAAGTATATTATAACTGATTCCCCCCCCCCCCCCCTCTCAGTTGTCTTATGGACTGTTATTCCTAACAGAACCTCGACATCACAAAAAGTTGAAATAACATCCCTATTTGTTAATCCTCACATTGGACAACCCATTGATGTAAAAGAATCAAAACTTTATGTCAAATGGTGTGTGTATAATGATATCCTAACTAACTTCTAAGATCATTGATAAATGACTTTTGATAAAAGAAAAAAAAGAGTCTGTGAGAGGCTCAAAACATACTATTGAACTCAAAATGTAATGAACAAATCCTCACTTTCTCCATGCTCTTTTTAAAGATTGAATATTTTTCTATAGAACTTCATAACTAATACAAATTGCAGCAAAAGAGAATAAAATTAATACATTTGTTAGAGTATAATGACCCTGTGTTAATTTTGACTTATCCCATGCTTAATAAAAATCAACAAACCATCAGCATAATCATTAAATATTTTTTTATAAATATTATATTTCTCTTCATAATAAAATGGATATTAAATTTTATTTGTGTTATAATTACATGTATACACATTTTCATTACTAATATATATATTTGATTCATAATAGGACATATATTAAACTTTATTTATATTATGCCTAAATTTTTATGGTGTCGTATCTAAATGCATATAAATTTGTATTGTATTTAGTATCAATTCATATTAAGTCATCCCCCCCAACTCAGAAAATAAAAAGATTATTGTAGTGTACATAGTAGCCTTCAATGTCATTATAGCAATAACTTAACACATTAATACAATTAGATTTTAGAAAATAATTTAATGTATTTAAAAAATAATTTAATAAAATTTATACAATAATTTTATTTATAAATTGGTTACTCTCAAAATGAACCAATGAAAAATAGATATATAATATTTTAAAAAATTAAATAGAAATAATAATTATAAACTACAAAATTGTTGGTGCAATAGAAAAAGATAAATAATAGTTATACATATTAAATTAAATAATAATCATAAACTTATAGTTATTGATTTTTTTTAAAAATTTATAAGTTTGATCTACCAAAGGGGGTAGATCCCTTACAAAGCTTAAGATGACTTAAAAATCCATCTACTAATGGACAAAATGCCCTCAACTAGGGTGTTAACTCTCTCCACCTGAGAGGCAAAGAGGAGATCATCATACAATCTGACATTAATAATTACAATAAATGATACATTCTCGATGCTAAATAATAGACAATGGTCAGCATAGCTAGAAAATGTCACCATATTATATGCTTCCAAGAGTTTATGGTAAAGCTTTAATGCCTTAAACATGATTTTTTTCTTAGCAGTAGTGTCTACATCGAAGCCTCCAACAATGAAACTGTACTTTTCCTGAGATACTCTCAAAGAAGCTTCTCTGAATATAAGTTTGTCATCTGTGAATTGGGAGTGGGCAACATGTGTAACTTCTTCATGCATTGCTATTCCCTTCCACAGTCCTTTACATCTTAGGATTTTGATGTATCTGCTTAATAACTCTACCATTATGACAAATAGAAAAGGTGAGATGGGGTCACCTTGTCTGATTTCATTCTTTCTTTTGATAAAACCCAACAAGGCTCCATTAATTGCAATTGAAAAATAGGGAGTTTCAATACAAGTGTTGATAATTTTGATCCATCGGTCTTTCACTACACTTGGCTTCTTGCAGAACTATATAATTATTGATCATCTTTCATCAAAATGAAATAAAATATATATAAATCAAACAGTCTTTAAGTGAATAAATTATTTATTTTGACAACTAAGATTTATTATTATCATCATCAAGAGGAATTGATAGTTTAGCCTAGTAATTGGGAGCTCATCTCTTTAAAGGGTGATCCTATAACCTATTAAGAAAATAATAATTATAAACTATTAAACTATTGACGAGTTTTAGTAAACATAATAAAATAAATGGACGCACAATTCCCAAAGTGAACTATTAGAGAAATAGATAAATAATAGTCTTAAAAATTAAATGAAATGATGACTATAGACTTAAAATTGGTGATCAACTTTTAGCAAAAACTATAAATAAATAAATAAATAAAACTATAGCTCAAAACCACTAAAAGAAATTTACTCATTATTCCCAAAAAGATAAATAAAAATTACCAAAATTAAGCTAAATGATATTGATAAACTCTAAAATTGTTGATAAGCTTTTAGCGAAACTAATAATAGAATTTACCTTTGACTAAGAATAATTTTTTGATAATAATAAATTTTTACTATTAAGAATATTTTTAAATAATAATTATTTTTGACAACTAAGGGAAGTCACGGGGGCTTCAGTTAGTGAACCTGAATCACAACACATGTGTTCGTGACATACTAAAGAATCCCACTATTTTAAAAAAATATTGCCCCAAACTCTGTTTTTGTCACGCCCCTCCAATACACCTCCAATACCACACACACTTGTTTTCTTACATAACCCCTCACCTCCATGCCAAAAAAAAACCCTCCCCCCTATTTAGACAATATATTGCCTATTTTTTTGTCCATTTAAACCCCCCAATATGAACACACGTGATAGTGTATTGCCCCTTAAGTTAAGATCCCATGAGGGAAGCATACCAATAGCCTAACCATTATAGCTAACTTAGTGCACTTGTAGAGCCTAAATTATACATTACATTTTGACAAAAAAAATTTGTTGTTTTTATATGCAACTAAACTATTTTTTAAAATACTTTTTTTAACTTGTGGGTATCAACGCAACTCCAGATTTCATTAAGCATCGAAGGGTCAAAAAGTGGTCATTTCAAAGTGTCGCTCCATACCTACTCAAAGATGCCCCAATAATTGTGCTCTCAAAATTGTCGGTACTTATGGATAAATGTCTCAATAGTCGTGCACAAATGTCTTATACATGCAAAACTCATTAATAGACTTTTATTTATCATTTCTTTGTCTCTTTTAAAATTATTAATTGGAGATCAAATACGCATGGAATGTACCCCTATTAGAACATGCTTTGCTCTAGTACTCTTCTCCTAGGTTTTTTTTATTATTGTTGAGACCCCCTAAATAAGCTTGTGACTTTCTACAATAGACCCTCATATTATGAAGTGTGATCCGAAATATTGATGTAAAAAAAGTTAGACAATTTAATCGAGAAGCATCTACACCTTGTTATCTTAGATTGGAAATCTCTCAGGGCTAAACTAAAAAGTTAATTTAAAAAACATATAATAATAACATTTGACCAAATGAAGCTTTTGCTTTGACAAAATATTTCTAATCCCAATAAATATGCTTAGTAAATATGCCCCCACCACCTTCGTTCAATTTTCTTTTAAAATAAAATAACAAAAAAGACAGCGAGGTAATGTGCAGCTTCTTACGACCTTCTGCAAATCGCAAGTGTCAACGCAACGGCACTGAAAGCCAAGTGAATCCTCGGTTTTAAAAACTGGTGTCAGCTCATTCATAATGATATCCCCTCTGCTCTTAACCCCAAACCCGGATTAAATTAAACCCATTCCTTCTCTTCCGACCACACATTAGTTGACACTCAACAGTCCAGCAAATTAAAAACCCATTTTAACCGCTGTTCAAACTATACATTCAATATCCTGTGTACGCAGTACACTAAGCAAACAATGAACAAATCGTTAATAATGCCTTCCTTTCTCCATTACGCATCTGCCTGGAAGATTCTTCTGCGTCTTTTGCTCCTTTAACTATCCCCTGCAATACGCTCACATTGAAAAATTCTCAGATCATTCGAAAATTTCTTCAAGATTTATCTCAGCCCTGCGAAACCCTAAAGATCCAATTTTTATTTGGTTCTCTCAGCGTCGCACTCAGATCTGATCTGGAACAAAGCAAGCAGGATCCAAAATGGTAAAGGACTGTGGCAAGCACGGTGGATTTCCTTGGCAGCGGTTCGTGAGTAGAGTGTGCGGATGCCTGGTATCCATCATCATAATTGTGCTCTTCATTATTCTGGTCGTATATTTAACCCTCCGTCCGCAAAAGCCACGGTTCTATGTGCAGGACGCCGCAATCGGCCAGTGGAACATCACTAGCGACGACACGCTCACCTCCAGCTTGCGCTTCACTATCATTTCGCGAAACCCTAACGACCGGATCGGCGTCTATTACGACCGGATCAGCGCCTACGCTAACTATCTCGGCCAGCAGATCACCCCCTACAGCCCGTTGATGCCATTTTACCAGGGGCACAAAGATATCATTGTTATTTCCCCAGTTCTTTACGGGAGTTCTGTTCCGTTAGCTCCGTTTGTTGCAGATTATTTGAGATCCGAGCAGCAGAACGGAATTCTTACTGTAAATCTGCGGATCGGAGGAAAGATCCGCTGGAAGGTGGGAACTTGGACTTCTGGACATTACCATCTGAATGTGAATTGTTATGCCATTTTAGGGTTTAAGAGTTGCTGTAATGGCAGCCCGCTGCCTTTGCAGGCCGGCACTAGGTGTGAGGTGGACGTCTGAAATGCCAGATTTGTTATAAATATTTGTAAGTTTGTAGTTCATTTTTAGATGCATTTGGATTTGGATTTGGATTGCAGTTGTAAAGAAAAGGATTTCTACGGGAAAATAAATATATTTCGTTTTGTAAAGCGGTGGGAAGCCCTGAGAGAAGTTCATGCGGGAAGCTAACCTGATTTGATTTGCTAGTTATATGTGTGCAATTTATTTTTTGCTTTTCTAATTTCCTTGAAATTGCAATTAAAAGGGCTTCTCAAATTCCTTTTCCTTGCACAATGCTTGTATGATTTGCACTCTAAGGCCCTGTTTGGTTGCCGGAATACGGTGGGGATTGGCAGTGGGAAACCTGGTTTTGAGACTAATCTGTCGTTTGGCTTGTAAATATGAAAACCTGGTTTTGTAGGCCAAATTCCAATTCTGACCCCAAAACGAGCAGCGCAATCTTCCCACCCAAGAGGTAGAATTCAATTTCATCTTCTTGGTTTCATTTTTTATTAACCTTATTTAATTGGGTATCGGGTCCGTTGGGTATTACGTTTAATATTTTGGAGATTCCGACTGGGGTTTGCATTTTTTGGGGATTCCGACTGGAGTTTGCATTTTCCGCTTCCCTCTATACTGTGTTTTGCACTGTTTCTTACGACGAGCTTGACGGTGGAACAACGATCATTCCTCATAATCACTGGTCAAGAGGTCAGAAGTTTTTTCCATTTATAATCTTGATGTTGTTGTTTTTCTATGGTGTCGTTTTTGTTAGAGTTGGGGTTTTGTATCTCTATTACGTGTGTAACACAGTGGGTTACTTTGGGTTTAAAACTTCCAAAATATATTACACAGTGCAAACGTGTTGATTTTGGGTTTAAAACTTCCAATCATACTCCAGTTTAATGTTCTTCTAATTTTAAAGGGATATTTTATTCAATGTGGCATTTGGAAGGGTACTTTATTTTCTATATATCTTCAAGTTCAATTATTGCGTATGCATGAGTGTGATACATCTTTTGTTAATGGTTCAATGTGTAAAGTTAAGTTTGAGTTTTGCATTTAAATACCGTTTGTGCACATTGAGCTCTGTATGGGCCGAGCTTCCTCCTCACTTGCGGCATTGATATAGTCTCATAACCTTTTCTTTGGGTGTTTGGAAATTCTTATCTTATATTTATTAGAAGACACGGGATCATATTTTCTTTTTCTTTTTCTTTCTGAAATTGAGTTTTTGTTTGTACGAAAAACCATCTCACCATTACAAAAATGGTAATGTAAATTTTCTTGCCAAGGACAGTTAAATTTGCCTCTGTGTTGATTACAGAACTTGAGATTTTACACCGTTATCTTTTATTTGTCAAACCGGCACTGGAAGTCATCCTTGGTGTTCCTATATGCATTATAGTTTTATATCTTATCTATTTAAGCAACCTATGTGACAAGAAAAAACAATGATAAGGTTCTTAGATTTATTTATTGATTTCCAAGTTTTGGACATATTGTGTCTGTATTCCTTCATGATGTTTGTACATGCTGTAATGTGATCTTACTCATAATACACTTTTGCACTGTGTAATATCCCTTTGTTGATATTACTCATATATTCAACTATGTAAAATAAAAATGGATCCATCCTTTAGAAGTCTTGGTTATTTGATGTGTCATGGTTTACTCGTTCAATGAAACAATTAATTATCAGTGTGGGATTCCTTTTGATTAATTTCCAAATTAATTGCCTCCTTTTGTACATGTTAATTGGCAATAATTATAAATGGTGGTTTAGAGTCCAGTGCTTCTTCCTATTCTAAGTTAGTGCCATATGGCTTCATATGTAATGCTCAAAATTTGGAATTAATCAAGATCATTATCTTCATTTTGCAAGGTTCATCATGATGAGCTATCATTACACATTATTTACACAATAATCACACTATGTTTCAGTTGTTCTAGCAATCTCTTGCAAAAAGTCCCCATTCATTACACTATCGACACTATATGATAGGGCATCCTTTCGAAGCAATATATTCAACTCATACCTACTCTACTATGTTGTTATTATTGAATCTTTTATTATTGTTGTTTGATGATTTCAACAATGTATTGGTTAAAGTGGATTGTTTTCCTTGTGTAAAGAGAACTAGTGTATACTCTTTCTCTTTAAATTGTATAGGCACTCTTATGATTTATTAAATGACTAAAAACCTAACAAATTTCACATAACAATTTCTTGGAATAATTGGTTTTGATAACAAGTTCTTTGATTTCTTTGTTGGTTGATTTCTTTGCCTTCAATTCTTTCATCATTCCAAACAAGTCCCTCAACACTTGTACATTCCAAATTCATTGACACTACTCTCATCTAAACTATTATCTTCATTCATTTTTCTTTTAGCTCAAGGACATTTTATCTTGATTGTCTATACACATTGCGCTATTATAGACTTCTACATAAGATGAGGGTACTTCCACTTTTAATTTTTATTAATGGAAGTACTAAGACCTTCAAGAAATCATCTTTTCTTCGAATCTTCAAAAAGTCCCATTTATAGTTTTACCAATAATTCTTTGAGATACAATTACAAGCTTTTACAATCATAAGGAAGAAGAATGCTTATAACTCTATTGGCCATTACAGCTTTTATATTCCTTTTGAGATGCCATGTTTGGAGCACTATCAGAAACATGTAATTACGGTGATAGAATAATAGAAATGACAGAAACTAAAAGTTTTGACAACAAATTGGATCTAGTGAGAATGATGACTTTCAACAATTGTTATCGACACATATTCGATGCTTAACAAAATAAACTTAATTCTTTTATTACTTATTATAATACCCCCCCGAAAAAATAACATAGTTTTGATGGACTCCTAACATGTATTTATATAGCATGATCTGATTATCCAAAATTTAAAAAATAGTACATTATGTAGAAGTTATCCTTTATAAAAACAACCCTGAGACTAGGAAGACAACTTCAAGCTGCTCCCAAACTATAGTCACCTAGATATCATTTGGCATATTTGTGATTCAGAGCCTTTCATCCAAACCCAAAGTGTATGGGTGATCCCACAATAGTGGGTTACACTTTTTTAGAGGAAGGAATTCCTCACAAAATCCGTGAGGGGGAGGATTTAGTCAAGTAATTTCGATAGAAACTACCTGATTGTTTCGATCGAAACATTCTTAGTTTCGATCGAAACTACCTTTTTTGCTTAGTTTCGATCGAAACTAACTCAGTTTTGATCGAAACATTCTTAGTTTCGATTGAAACTACCTTTTTTTCTTAGTTTCGATCGAAACTAAGTTAGTTTCAATCGAAACTAACTAGTCAAAAAATTTCTATGGTTTTTACCCATATGCATGTTAAACTAAGAAAGTAATTTAGATAGAAAGTAGTTTCGATTGAAACTAATTAGTTTCTATCGAAAGTACTTTCTATCAAAACCCTCTACATAGAGGCCATTTGCAAAGGCTAACAAAAATCTACAGTTTTCATGGCTTCAAGGCTCAAGTGCGGGGCTCAAATGGAAGAATGGGGAAACGTCCTTTTGCATCGCACAAGTACTCTGAATGATCTTTCTAACCAATATAGATTTGAATTTTTTTGAATTAATTAGGTCTATGTATTTTGACGTGCATCGGATGTAGGTTTTTTATCAAATATAAACTTCCAGGTTTGACGTTCAATGAAAAATAGTAGAAAATATAAAAAAAAATTTGAAAAATAATAGTGTCCTCCATCTTTGAGTCTTCTTTCTATCAAAAAAAAAATTGAATTTTGATAAATACACAACAAGTTATCAGCTACGCAGTCAAGATATGTCAAAATTACGGTTGACTCTACTTCAAACGTTCATAAAATATGCAATAATCATGATAATGTCATCAAACCAATTGCATGCCCTCCGTATGGATGTTACAAAACCAAATTTGAAAGAAGCACATTGATATCTATTTTAGAAAAATAGTTATGATGTACGAAGTCATTGTACCTTTTTGAAAATGATGTTTTCAGCAACATAGCAGTTTTAGTGGGAGAAAAAAAAAACCATTAAAATCAATTCAAAAAAAATTTAAAAAATATATATTTAGAATCTAGACAGAAAATCCTAAAAGACTCTAGTTTACTTCATCTTCTGATTTCAAACAGTTTAACGACAATATGCATCCAAATGTAAAAGTTTTTCTCAAAATGTAGACTTCAATGTCCGTTTAGGCGAAAAAGTGTAACCCACTATTGTGGTATCACCCGTATACAATGGAGAAAAAATAGACAGCCATACAATGTTCATAAGATTCTCTGATATCAATACTCTACAATTTTCTGATAGTCTTAGCACAAACTTAACATAGGTGTGTATATTATATCAAGCAGAAAACACTCAATGATAAAATTAACCTGATCTAAAAGAAAAACTAATAATATCCTCTACTAACAACGACCAATTACCTGTGGCAACCAATTTAGAAATCTGCATTGGCATAGTTTAGCAAAGGGCAAGTCACATTCTAAGAAATTCCAGTGAAGCAATGTTCCTAAATAGTCCAATACTATTCTTTGATGCTATTTATACATACATTGTTCATATACTGAGACAAAACATAGGCCAAGCATTGGATAAATATTGATAGATCAAATATATAAGGCCCCGTTTGGTTGCCAGAATACGTTGGGAATTGGCAGTGGGAAATCCGGTTTTGAGCCTAATCCATCATTTTGGTTGCAAATATGAATATGTATGTATATATGTATGTTGCAAATATGATTACATACATACATACATACATATATGTATGTATGTATGTATGTATGTATGTATATGTACATGTATAATAATCTCACTAATTTGAATAGAAACAAATCCATGCTACAGAGGGAAGTGGAAAATACAAACCCCAGTTGGAATCCCCAAAAATAAGCCCTAATACCCGACGGACCCGATGCCCAATTAAATGGGGTTAGTAAAAAATTAAACCTAGAAGATGAAAATGTATTCCACCTCTTGG
>MU226410.1:2457399-2470217 GCA_018584345.1 Thuja plicata
TATATATATATATATATATGCTAAACAAAACCATTACAAATTTCAAATTTTGAAACATATCATTCTAATTTAAATTTAGTTTTCTGTATCAAAAAGATCAAGCTAGAATCTCATGATAGATGAGTCCTTGTTCTATTTCAGTAATTAATATACGCTCTATCTTTGTGCTTGACAGTGGATATCTCCTCACTAAAATTATTGTGTTTGTCCACAATTTAGGCTATTGATGGATCCTACTGGGATTCTTGATGTTTTAGCACACATAGCTATGGAGACCACATACACTCATCTTCTCACAACTCTTCTTTCTTTGCTTGCCGTAGCCAAAGTAGTGTTCGCCCGAGAAGCTAGTACACAAATGGGTAAACGAATTAGAAAAGGAAAATCTTTTTATAGAATGGTTATTCATTCCAATGACGTGGATTGTCATGATCAGATTCGCATGAGTAGGGGAGCCTTCTTTCATCTAGCTAGTATCCTAAGTCTGAAAGGAAGCTTGACAGATACAATATACATGAAGTTAGAAGAGCAACTTGTCATGTTTCTCCACACCCTTGGCCACAATCTTAGGAACCACAAGATTTCCAACAACTTTGGGCACTCAAGAGAGACAGTTAGCTGATACTTCCATAAGGTGTTGAGGGCTATCTTAGCACTCCACAAGGATTACTTTATAGCACCTATTCCAAACACTCCTCCTGAAATTAGTGGGAAGGACTGTTTCGATCCGTTCTTCAAGGTAATTCTTGTGTTGTTTGAAATTTCTTGTATGGATTTATATCCTTATCATATTATTGGTTGATCGTACAATTGATGATTGTATCATGTAGTATAAGATTGTGTTGGAGCTATTGATGGAACCCATATACCAGTCACCATCAATGTCAAAATGCAGGGTAAATATCATGATAGAAAAGGTAACTTGTCACAAAATGTTATGGGTGTGTGTTCCTTCGATTATAAGTTTCAGTACTGCCTTGCTGGTTGGGAAGGGTTTGTCATGGATAGTCGTGTTCTAGCTTCAGCTCTGTCAAGAGAAGATCCACTTGTTGTTCCCCCTGGTAAGCCAACTCATAGTTTAATATACTCGAGGGTACACTCAATGTTTCAAGTTTTAACATTCTACTTTATTTATATAGGAAAATATTTTATGGTGGATGTTGGATATCCCAATGCACCTGGATTTCTTTCTCCTTATCGGTGTACACGTTACCATTTGAAGGAGTTTTCAAGAGAAAATCCAATAAACTCTCCACAAGAGTTGTTCAACCACTGACACTCCTCTCTTATAAATTCAATAGAGTGTACATATGGTATTCTCAAGAAGCATTTTTCAATCCTTAGGCATGCCACATCTTATTCTATCATGACACAAGCCCATATTGTATTAGCATGTTGCATACTACAAAAATTCATTACGATAGAGGACGACGTTCCATCAGAAATTGGTACCAAAGAGGAAGATGATCGTGATGGGATAGATGTACCAATGCTTGAGACATATGGGTTGTCTCAACATGATCAAGACCAATGGGCACAATTTTGAGATGATATAGCAAGTGCAATGTGGGAAGACTACAAATCTAGAGAATAGTTGTACTTTGATGGGTCAATGTGTTTTATTTGAGTAAAGTGATGTATGCAAATACTTTGATATACATGATGGTTTCCTTTTTCTTTTGTTTGTATCTGGAAGTATTGGACTTGTATATAATAGTTATACTTTTATGGGTCAATGTGTTTTATTTGAGCAAACTGATGTATGTAAATACTTTGATATACATGATGGTTTCCTTTTTCTTTTGTTCGTATTTGCAAGTTTTTGACTTGTATATAATATTTGTACTTTTATGGATTTGTATATAAATATGTTCCATGTCTATGTTTAAACCATTAACAACAATATGCTTACACCATTAAGAAACCTTTGTACATTGTGAATAGTAGATCTAAACCATGGCATACACAGAATTAATGATGAGCATGGAAGAAACCAGTAACATGAGCCACATATCTTCTTCCTCAAAGAAGGTACAATGGACCAAAGAGATGAAACATAAGTTTCTAGACTTGCTCATTGAGCAAGTCCAACTCGAAAGAAAAGGAGTTGGGGGATTCAAAAAAGAAGCATGGACCGCCATTGAGAGGCTGTTCAACGCACATATGCACCTCACTCTAACAAAGGACAATTTTAAAAACAAGCTAAAAACATGGAAGCTTGCATATAGAGTGGTGAAAGAGTTGAGAAATACAAGCGGTTTCGCTTGGAATGAGGCAACTCAATGCATGGATCTTGAGGAGAGTGTGGGGGATGAGCTTTTGAAGGTAGGGTGGTATTTCTAATATTTTGATTGAAGTATTATTTTCTTCTTATAAAGTTAATAATGAAACACAAAACCTAATCCATTTATTTATGCCGACATGTAGAGGAGAGAGCTCAAAAATTCCAAAGTGTATAAGAGGCAGCCCTTCCAATACTTCAATGAATTGAGTGTAATTGTTGGTAATGACATTGCTGAAGGTAATGCAGCTACGACTGCCTATGAGAGTGAGGAAGGGAACCCTATGGAAGAGGCATTTGATGTGCATGATGAAGAGGACATTGGTTTCGGTATACATCTTGACAATGTTGCTGATTTGGATGAAGACCTTAATCATTCAAATTAGTCCATTGCAAATAAAGGAACTCCTACATCATCATCATCATGGTAGGGAAAGAGAAAAAAGGAAATTATGGCCAGTTCCTTGCATGTCATCTATCAAACAGTCAAGAAATTAAAAGATAGCCTTGACAATGTTCACCTCCACAAAGTGGATAAATCTGATGAGGATATTGTTTTTCTTAGCACGTATAACGCTCTCAAATCCATCCCTAAATTGAGTCGAGGTGTTTTCGTTAAGGTATACGACACCTTTGTGCTTCAACATGAAAGAGCCAAAGGGTTCTTGCTAATGAATGAGGAGGAGAGAGTGGAGTGGATTGCATTCACATTTGGTGGATTGTAATGATCCACACTGTCCAAAGCATTCACAACTTTAGTGAGGTTTTAACTATGACATTAACCAGAATTTATTTTCTGTATTTAGACTTTTCAGAGGTCTTTGAAACATTTTCATATGTTATAACTTACCCTTTTGCATGTTTCATGAGGTGACAGTACTGTTGATCTCAATATTCCAATCAGTTTTTACAATGTTGATATGGTACATATGTACTGATTAATTTATTATTGAGCTTATGGAAACTGAAATTCAGTAGGGTTTGTAGTTAGAATGCCACTACATCACTGGAAATTTTTCATTCTTACTTTTTTGCATTCTATCAATAATAAAGATAAAGTTTTTCCATTAGTATGCAATGAGAAAACAAGTTGTTTAAACCATCAGTTAAACTACATCAAAAGTCAGGTTTTCAGTTCAAACTAAAAATGCTAAGCAAGGAGAAAACCGACGACACAGTTTTGCAGTGTAAACCGGAAGTGCAAACTAAAGATGATAAAGAGGAACCCGACAGGAGTAAACTGACAGAGGAACCCAAGGAGAAGAACACATTGCAAACTGAGAGAACAGAAACAGAGAAACCCAACAGACAGTTCAACCAAGGAACACTGAAAGACAGTCAAACTGATTTCAGAGAAAACCGATCATCAGACATCGAAAGTCAGTTACATCCCAAAAATAGTGGATCTGACTTCCACGTCAGATAAAACATATATATTCTATTTATAGAGTCTTAATTTGTTTTAAAACCATTACTTAAGGGACAAGTAACATTATTGTAATTGTTTTACTTAGTCTAACTGATTAAAAACATGCAGACTAGGAGATCAAGGTCAAGTTGTAAACCTTTGATCATAGTGTTGGGATTAATGGGAAGTAATACTGAGAGGCGAGGGGTGAATCAATACCTCTAAAACTTTTAACATTTTTCACCTTACTTCATTAGCAATCAATCTTTATTGTATTACCGACCAAATCTGATGTTCTTTCTTATGCATGTAATATTAATTCATAAAGTTAATTCTATGTAACATTCATAAAAACATTCATGAAATTAATAGACACATAACACAAGATATGATATCACAGAAAAATCTTGTTATGAAGTAAAAATTACGGTGGTGGTGGCACCCACAAAACTTCACTATCTGCAGATTGGAAGGGATCCGATTAAGGCTTACAATTTGATCACTTTTGATGATCTACCCTGTTAGGAGTATTAATATGGAGACCTGTTAGGATCTACTCTATTAAGAGCTTTAGCAACACTGATGTAGTGTGCACTTGGTTAAGAGATTTTTAATAGGATTGTTAAATCCACCTTCCTTGAAAGGATTTCTTAAGTGTACTACACTTGTTAGAATGTGTACAATATGTATGACTTGACTGTATGCAATCTATAATTGCTGATCACAGATCCATTAAAGCTTACAGAGTATGAATATCACCTATCGTGATTGATTAATACCTTTTCTTGCTTATCAGTAGTCTTGGTACTTGTTCTTGAAAATTGATTTGATCTTTGTTTGTGCTTCTACATGAATTCTCTTGTCTGGACCTTAGATGCTCTCAGAGGCTACAATCATCATCGAACAACATGTTCACAATTGATTGAGCATCTATTTATACAAGTTATTTGACCTATTCTAGAATCACACATTATAATGTTAACTCTAGATCCAAGGTATACAACTTGACCTTGATCCTTTAGTTTGCATGTTTTAATTCAGCTAGACTGATAAAAATAACAATAATGACATTTATTTTCCCTCAAGTAATTACATTTCTTTTCCCTCAAGTAATATGGTGTTTTTGGCCTATTGTTCTCACCTGTGTCATATGGTGTTGCAGTAATGTGAGAGTTGGTAAAAGTTGAGCTTGAAGCTCATTCACCTCATCTCTGAAATTTGTTTCTACAATTTAAATATCATGTCTCAGCTTCCTAGCTTTCTTGAGCTGGTCATGGTGCAATTTGATTGCATCTTCAGTGTTTGTGAGACTTTGTGCACTAGCTTGAAGATTAGCATCAATTTGTGCTATCTTTACGGTATACTCCTTGGTGAGTTGATCCAACATGCACAATTTTTGAATTAAGGCTATAGCTTCTGAAATTATAGGGTCCAATGTGCTTACGAGTTCAAATAGCTTCACCTTGTTCAATGCCACTTCTTGGCTTATTTTCTCTGCTAACTTGAATTCAAATTTCTTATCAAGTCTTGCTTCCATAACCTTTTCAGCATATATATTATGAGATGTGATAGTGTTGGTGAGAACCACTAATTGATCAAGTATGAGAGTTGTTTGATCAACATTTGTATCAGGTACAATTTTCTAGAGGATTCCTTTTGCAACATCGAGTACCTTTGATTCTTTTGTGGCCTTTCTCAACTTATCTTGGATAGCTTTCCTTTCACAAAGTCTAGCATACTGTGTTAACTCAATAGGATCCAATGTTCTAGGATCACATACCAGAATCTCAATTATTTCATCCAGAGTGACTGGATTTTTTATCTTGCTCTTTTGTTTCCTCCTTGAGACTTGTGTAGAAGAAGATGTATTAACTACCATTGCTAGTTCATTTGTTTTCTCTGAGGTGTTTGGTGAAGGTTTTGTAGATGAAAATTTTTGTGCCTTCTTGTCAGTGTTCACCTGTCGGTTAGGTCAAGACATCTCTTCATCAACCTTGGGTGTATCAGCAGATTTCTCTTCTATTTTCATTTTTGGATCATCTATCTTTTCTTCTTCACTCTTCTCCTTCTGCTTTTCCTCTTCTACTTCTTTTTCTCCTTCTTGATTTTGATTAGTAGACTTGTCTTGTTGATCATCAGTAGCAGCTTGTTCTGCAGTTGTATCTTTAGATTCTTCTTTTGTATCCTTTGTTTATGCATCACCCTTGTCTTTGGGTATGCTTGTATCTGTAGTAGATTCTTCTTGTCCTTCTATCAGATTGATGGCCTTCATCAATACTAGCATATTGTTCTGTGTGCTCACCTATGTTGCATATGTAGTTGTATCTTGTTTGTCAGTTTGAGCTTGTTGAACAGTGACATCTTCATCCTTTTGAATTTTTTTTGTAGGGTTCAGTCCTTTTATGTCAATGATTGAAGTTTCTGGCCATGTCTCATCAACAACATTCATGTCCTTATTTCCTAGTGTCTTCAATGCTTGTTTCTTTTCTTGATCCTTAAGAGATATGAATATTACATCATCATCCTTCTTTGGATCCTTATCAGAATCATAGTGAGTGATATCTTGAATGTCAAGATCATCCATGAATTTATCTAAGTCAATGGGTTCATTATCTTTCATATTATCTAAAGCAATGTTCTTTGGACTTTCATTTTCTTTCTGCTCCTCTATATGAGGTGTCTCGGTGAGAAGTAATGGATTCTCACAGCTTGTTGATTCAGCATGTAGATAAAGAATTTATCTCCATTTAGCATCTGTCATGCTGTCAAGCTCTATGAGCTTCCCATGCAACACCTTGTAGGCTCTTATCTTTGCCACAAATTTATTGGAATTTTTTTTCATCATTTCCTTTATCTCTTCCATTTCGGATTCGAGAGGCATGAGTGTTACAAGTATCCTCTCCCTTGCTTCCTTTTCTGAGTGCAAAGTATAAGACCATCATGTTGAAATTTTGTCACTCAGTTCTTTGGGTATTTTGTTAGCAAACTCAATTGTTACATATTTGAATTTAACCATAGACCTGATTATTGCATCTTCTATTTTATTTTGGTCCTCGGGCTCCAGTTTTACCCATTGTCTAATTTTCCTATCAGTCTTGGTACCTGTTGTACCAATTGAATCAGCAATCTCATCAATTGTTTGAGGGGTTAAGCTCTTCTTAGCTTCTTTAGGCTCATCCTATTTTGAGTCCTCAATGTCGTCTTTGGTTTTGATGAGTCTTCTCCTCCTTTTGGTAGATGTTTTCTTATATGTTTCATGTTTCCTCTTATAGGTCCTCACTTGACTTTTCTTAACAGGTGTAGTATCTTTCTTTGTAGTTTGGTTCCTTGTCCTCTGAGCTATTGTAGTCCTTGGTTTCTTGGTTGGAGGTGGAGGCACATCAAACTCTGTGGCTTCAGAATCTGTTGCTTTCTTATCTTCCTCTTCACCGATGGCACCCTGTCCCTCGATGTCCTCTGTTTGTTCTTTCTCCTCCTCATTTACTGACAGCAACTTCTCAAGATTCTTTACCATCTTGTTTTTCTTGTTTTCAGTCTTCTTTATGACTAGGCCCATTTTTATTTTAGTCTTAGCCTCTTTATATGTTCCAAATCTTTGTTGCTTACTGTCAAGTGGTTCAATCAATAGTGCATCAATTGCATTTGTTGCTTGATCTATGTTTATCGCATAGTCAAGTGGTGGTAACTAGGTTGTCCTCGGTATAACTGGCTTAATATGAGTAAAATTTGAATCCACCATAAAGTATATCTCTTTCTTATGGTTTTCAATTAACTGTTCAGGGATCCTTATTCTCTCCATCATCTTTTCCTTGAAATCAAGGAAGTATTCAGTCATCACTGAATCAAAGTTGTCACCTAGTGACTTGATAAGGTCATTTATTTGTAATGTGACTGGCTTGGTGGTTTCCCACTTCACTTTTCCAATTGAAGGAAAGTATTCTTGAAAATAAAAGAATATACACATTATAAGTGAGCCAAACTTACATGTGTTTGTCTTGGCGGACCTGATTATTGTCATATTTTCATCAAGTTGCTTCAGTAGGATCTCACATAGATCCATTTGTATTCCTTTCGTGAAAATATTGTAAGTTTTGCTTGGTTCTATTGATGCTATGATGTTTATCCTTCTAGCTTGAAATATTTTGTACCCTATGACACATGCACCAAACCTCAGTTCCTCATTGGTGATGGTGTTCACCTTAAGTCCTCGGTTTTCCCATATTGGTGAGTTTCTCAACTTCTGGTCGAGAGGGATGCTTGTGAGCTTTTGGTTTGTCGGTTATAGGGGAACCTATTACAACATGTATTACATCCTTTATAATCTGTTTGGGTTCATCCAACCATAAATTCTGATCGTGCATTCTGCTTAGTACTAACTGAATCCAGACGGTTTTGAAAACCCTCAGGAAATATAGGGCATTTTTTATCCATTTTACTTGCAAGTGCTTGTGTTCTTCCTTTAGGTTCCCTTGATCATCACATAGATTCATATAAGCTTGATCTATCTCTAGATCACTAATATCTGTGACCTTGCAGTGGATATACAATTTGACGTCTTCTATCAACAAAACCCTAGGTGGAATTTTTGAGAATGCACCAGAATGATCAGGTTCTGAGGCAACCTCTGGACATATCTTGTATTTTGGTTCCACACAAGTGCTATTCTTGATTAACTTAACGACATTCTTCTTTTCATTCTTCAATTTGGCTGTTCTTGAAATCATTGCCATTCGAATTTAGGGCCTTTTCAAAAATAATAACAGAGTTCTCGATACGCTTGGTACTTACTTCAATCCGTGTAGCTTGTGAATGATCGGTTTGGAGTGCGTTGGATCAAGTTGAGGACACTCTACTAACTACTCTCTTTTCACTCTATTTTTTCTCTGCTCTGTTTGCTCAATTTTCATGTGAAGAATGAAGTGCTTTCGACGAGTATTTATAGACTTTTTCCCTAAGTCTGTCATAAATGCTCAAAAACTCATCGGTTCATGAAGACAGATTTCATCGGTTAAACTCTCAAACAATATCCTAGGTGTTGACAGGATGCTCGGGATAGCTGTTAAGACTGTTGCTTTCATCGACAGATCTCGGTGTAGTGTCAAGACAACATTGTAACTTTGCTTCCTTACTGACAGGTGTCGGTTTACATTAGCGACTTAGACTTTTTATGTGTTGATCGATGATTCTTAGTAAGTGTAGACAACTCATCCTTTTATGTTCACCGATGATTTTAGGTATGTGTTTATCGATGGGGTTGTTTTCTCAGAATTGTAACAAGTAACATAATATGCATCTTTATTCATGAAGATTTTGACTATCTATCAATTTGTATAATGGAATTGATGCAAAATATGACTTGGTGTAGTGCAGTTCCATACTTACTTGTTCATCTTTTAGGTGGGGGTGGTGATGTCACTAGAATGAAGGGATGAGGTGTCACCAACTACATTGCTTGGTCCAACTTCCTCAATGGTTGAAGCTTTCCTCAACATTTGCTTTCTAATTTTCTTGATAACTTCAATGGTGTTACCATTTGCAAAAGTGGTGATTTCTATTATTTGGTCTCTACAGTCCTTCTTTAGATGTCCAACCTTATGATAGTGTAGTGTAAACATGCCATTCCAGGGTTGGTCTAGCCTCTAGACCTTTTGGTCCATGTTCTCATGCATTTTGCAGCAATGTGACCATATCTACCACATATTGTGTAGTTTATCCATGTAGTGTAATCCCAAACATATGAATTATCGACTCTGCTCGATTTATATGCATTTTTCCTATTTTTGGGTTTCCATGCTTCAATTTTCTTCTTCCTGCATTCATGAGATGTGTGCCCATGCATTTTTCACGTGGGAAAATACTTGTCCATATAGGTTTCCTCCTTTGGTTCTTTCACCTTTGATTTACATTCATATGCTTTATGTCCTTTCTTGCTACAATTATAACAGTGTCCTATGAATGTAAATGTGGATTTAGGAATACTTTTTTCTTTTCTCCTGCAAACATTTGAAGTGTGGCCTTTCTTTCCATAGTGATTGCATGTCAGCTTCCTTGGTCTAGGATTGATGTAGGCATATTTTGGATTAGCTTCATTTGATGACTCTCCATGCTCGGTGTATCCTAGTCTAGTGTTGGTGTTTGGTATTCTTTGTGCATTCAAGAATTCATCCATCCTTTTTGCACTTTCTTCAGCTCTTTAATCATGTCATTATTATGTTGCTGAATTGTAACCTCGTGATTTAGTTTTTCATTCTCTTCTCTTAGTTCACGGATAGTCTGTATTCTTTCAATGAGTTCCATATTTATTTTGTTTTCTTCTTGACTCATAAGAATAATCTGATTTGTAATCTCATGGTGATGCTTTGTAAGTCTTTGTATCTCACTCTTTTTTCTTGTAGCTTTTCTGTGATCTTTCTTCTATCATCAATAGCTAGTGTTCTTTCTTCTTCAGCTTGCCTAGCAATGTTCATGACATAAATCATCCTTACCATCTGTGTCTCTTAACTGATTTGCACATATTTGACTCATCCAGCCAGATGTAGATTGATTTCAGTTAGGCTTGTGATGCTTTCTTCTTATGTATCTGATGCTTTGCTTGTATTTGATCCTAAAGACTCAAAGAAATCTGGAATATCTTCCTCATGATAATCTATCTCATTACAACGAGATGCCATATTATTTATTTCATCCAGCAACTGTCTCATGTTGATTCTAGCTTCTTTATACTATTCATAGAACATCTGGATTTCACACTTCTTATTCTTGATATTTTTGTCAAGTCTGTACTTCTCCATTGTATGATCTTTTCTCTTAAGTATTTAAAATTTTCAATAAAATAAGAGATCTATCTCTGATACCAATTGTTTGGATTAATGGGAAGTAGTACTGAGAGGGGAGGGGTGAATCAGTACCTCTAAAAATTTTAACACTTTTCACCTTACTTCAATAGCAATCAATCTTTATTGTATTACCAACCAAATCTAATGTTCTTTCTTATGCATGTAATAATAATTCATAAACTTAATTGTACGTAACATTCATAGAAAAATTTATGAAAGTAATAGACACATAACACAGGATATGATATCGCAGAAAACTCTAGTTAGGAAGTAAAAACTGCGGTCGGGATAACACCCACAAAACTTCACTATCTGCAGATTGGAAGGGAGCCAGTTAAGGCTTACAATTTTGTCACTTCTTATGATCTACCCTGTTAGGAGTATTAATGTGGAGACCTGTTAGGATCTACTCTATAAATATCTTTAGCAACACTGATGTAGTGCACACTCAGTTAAGAGATTTACAATAGGATTGTTAAATTCACATTCCTTGAAAGCATTTCTTAAGTGTACTACACTTGTTAGAATGTGTAAAATATGTATGACCTGACTGTATGCAATCTATAATTTCTGATCACAAATCCATTAAATCTTACAGAGTATGAATATCACCTATAGTGATTGATTAATACCTTTTCTTGCTTGTTGGTAGCCTTGGTTCTTGTTCTTGAAAATTGATTTGATCTTTGTCTATGCTTCTACATGAATTCTCTTGTCTAAACCTTAGATACTCTCAGAGGCTACAATGATCATCAAACAACATGTTCATAATTGATTGAGAATCTATTTATACAAGTTCTTTGATATATTCTAGAATCACGCATGAAAATACTAACTCTAGATCCAAGGTATACAACTTGACCTTGATCCTTTAGTTTGCATGTTTTAAATTAGTTAGACTGATAAAAAAAAAATTACATTGCTTTTCCCTCAAGTAATGGATTTAAAAACAAATCAAGAAGCTAAATATAAAACTTCAGTGATTTATATGACATGGAAGTCAGATCCACTTTTTTGGGATGTAACTAACTGTCGGTATCTGATTGTCAGTGTGAACTAAGAGTCTGTCAGTGTTCCTTCTTTGAACTGTTTGTCGTGTTCCCTTGATCTGTCAGGTTCCACTCTTGACTGTTTCGTCAAGTTGCACTATTGGTTACTCGTCGGGTTCCTTTGTCTTTTCTGTCATCGGTTAACACTAAATAGTGTTGCATCAGGATGCTTTATATTTAGCAATATTGGTAACCTTGGCATCGGGTAGTGTTGTGCCCTGTCTTTCAGTGTAGTATTAACCGACGGTGTTTATCATGTTTTTCCTTGCATATACTAATGGAAAAATATAATGTCTTCACATAGAGTTAGTTTTTTTATATGTGAAACTACATTAGGTCAATTTATCTTATAAATAGATATTGTAATCATTCATTATCAAGGATGAGAGGATGAATGTAGCCAACGAGCACATCTATGGATCAGACTAAGAGTTTCAAGAAGCAGAACAACAAAAGATGAAATTGGTTATCAAGAACCAAGAACAGAGGCTACTGAGCAACAAAGGTATTTATCAATCACATTAGGTGATACATTTATACATGTAAATTGTAATGGATTTGTAATCAGAAATTTTTAGACTACATACACTCAGGTCAATGAGTATTTTTTCTGCATTCTAACAAGTGTAGAAAATAGAAGAAATCCTTTCAAGGAAGGTGGATTTAACAATCCTATTGTAAATATCTTAACTGAGTGCACACTAACAATGTTGCTAAAGCTCTTAATAGAGTAGACATTAACCAGTCTCCACATAATACTCCTAATAGGGTATATCATTAGAAGTGATAAAATTTTAAGCCTTAACTGGCCCCTTCCAATCTGTAGATAGTGAAGTTTTTGTGGGTGCCATCCCCACCATAGTTTTTACCTTCTAACAAGGTTTTTCTGGATTACCATATCTTGCGTTATGATTCAGTTACTTTCATGAATGTTTATATGAATGTTTACATGTTTGATTAAATTAAAGAATTGATATATCTTACGCAAAGATAGAATAGAATAGATGGTTGGATATACAATTGATTACACAATGGATAAAGGTTAAAAGAGATTAAAAAATTTAGAGGTACTAATTCACCCCTCCCCTCTCAGTACACACTTCCCATTATTTCCAATAATTGGTATCAGAGCTAGAACTCTTATTTGGAAAGCTTAAAGACTTAAGAGAAAAGATCATACAATGGAGAAGTACAGACTTGACAAAAGTATTGAGAATCAGAAGCTAGAAATTCAGATCTTCTAT
>MU226410.1:2470267-2483457 GCA_018584345.1 Thuja plicata
TTAAAGACTTAAGAGAAAAGATCATACAATGGAGAAGTACAGACTTGACAAAAGTATTGAGAATCAGAAGCTAGAAATTCAGATCTTCTATGAGCAGTATAAAGAAGCTAGAATCAAGATGAGACAGCTGTTAGATGAAATAAATATTATGACAACTTGCTGTAATGAAACAGATTACCATGAAGAAGAGATACCAAATCTATTTGACTATTCGGGATCTAATACAAGAAAAGCATCAGATACATCAGAAGAAAGAATCACAAGCTTAAATGAAATCAATCAACATCTGGTTGGACAAGTGAAATCTCTACAAATTGGTCAAGAGACACAAATGGTAAGAATGTCATGAACAATACTAGACAAGCTAAGAAAGAGAGAACACTAGCTAGTGATGATAGAAGGAAGATTATTGAAAAGCTACAAGAAAAAGAGTCAGAAATACAGAGACTTACAGAACATCACCATCTAGATTACAAATCAGATTATTCGTATGAGTCAAGAGGAAAGTAGAATGAATTTTGAACTCATTGAAAGAATAGAATCTATCAGTGAGCTAAGGGAAGAAAATGAAAAGTTGAAACAAGAAGTAAGAATTCAGCAGCAGCATAATGAAATAATAAAGAGAGCTGAAGAAAGCAATAAAATAATGGATTATTTTTTTGATGGACAAAGGAGAGCCAACATCAACACCAGACTAGGCTATACCAAGAATGGAGAATCACCCAATCAAACTTATCTAAAGAATGCCTATGTAAATCCAAGACCAAGAAACTTGACATGCAATCATCATGGAAAGCAAGTCCACACATCAAATGTTTGCAGGAGCAAAATGAAAGTTATTCCTAAATTCACATCTTCATTCATAGGAATTTGTTATAAATGTAACAAGAAAGGACATAAAGCATATGAATGTAAATATGAGATAAAACAACCAAAGAAGGAAACCTACATGGACAAATACTGTCCTACATGCAAAATGCATGAGCACACAACTCTTGAATGCTGGAAGAAGAAAAGGCAAGCATAAAATCCTAACGGTCAAGAATTTGGCTATCAACCATAAAGAGTCGATAACCCATATGTATGGGATTAAAAAACATGGGAAAATTGTACAAAATGTGGAAAATTTGGTCACATTGCTGAAAACTATATGAGACAATGGACAATAAATCCTAGAGGTAGGACAAACCCTGAAATGTCATGTTTACACTATCATAAAGTCAATCATCTCAAGAAAGACTACAGAGTCTGAATGACAGAGACCAGCACTGAGCAATGCAAATGGTGACACCTTATCCAATGGATCTAGTGACATCACCACCCCCATCTAAGAGGAACAAGTAAGTATGTAACTACATTATACCAAGTTATATTTTGCATCAGTTCCATTATACATAGCTGAAATGCCAAATTAGCATGATTATAGATGCACTATGGTATTACTTGTTATGATTCTATGAATTCAATTTGATCAGTCAATACATACCAAAATGCATCAGTATACATACAAATGCAAGTTGTCTACACTTACCAAGAATCATCGGTTAACATGTTAAAAATAAAGTTTCTAGTGTAAACCGAGATTCGTTGATAATCATGTGAATTGACAAAGTTGTCTTCACCATACACCAAAACCCGTCGGTAAAAGAAACAAGTTAAATGACTGCCCTAAGCATCATTTTATCACTAATTGAGAAGTTAGTGTATCAACTGACGACTCTGTCTTCAGAGACTGAGGAGTGGTTGAGCATTAATGACTCAAATTAGAGCAAATTCTATAAATAGACGACGGAAAGGGTTTCATTTCTCACTAGCGACCAAAGCAAATAAATAGAGAGAAATCAGAGCAATAAGCAACAACATTATAGAGAAAATATAAACCAATTCAAAGCACTCCAAGAAGATCATTTGCAGCTACAGAGGTTAAAGTAAGTACCAAGCATAAATCGAGAACTTTGTTTATCATTTTCGGAAAGCCCTAATTTCAAAATCAATGGCGACCACTTCAAGAACCGCTAAGCTGAAGATTATTAAGAAGAACAAGGTCAATATTATCAAGAATAGTATGTGTGAGGAACCAAATTATAAGATATGCCAAGAATTTGAATCACAATCTGACAATGTTGGAGCATTCTCAAGAATACTAGCTAGGGTTTTTCTCATCGAAGATGTACGAGCATACATACACTGCAAGATTGCAGAGATTGGCGATCTGAAGGTTAAGAAAGCTTTCAAGAAGCTATGCAAAGATGATGGCACTATCAGAGAAGAACTCAAACACATCGAGGTGAAAGGGTTCACAAATGCCCTATGGTTCCCGAAAGAATTCAAAACTGAATGGATTCGGTTAGTACTAAGCAGGATCCATGACCGAAAGTTATGGCTGGATGAGCCTAAACCTATATCATGAGATGTTATACATGTTGTCACTAGTTATCCAATATTCGATAAGGTAAAGGCATTAAAGCATCCACCTAAAGATGACATTGAGAAAAATACAGGAGCTAAATGTGATGGAAGAGGACTTAAGGTATCCTCCATTACCAATGATGAACTAAAATTTGGAGCATGTGTCTTAGGATACAATTTATTTCAGGAAAGAAGGATGAACAACATTGCATCTGGAGTAGTGGATACATCCTACAAGATAGTCAAAAAGGGAATTCAGTTGGATCTATCAAAAATTCTACTCAAGCAATTAGAAGATAACTTGAAGACAATCAGAAATACAAAGTCAAATTCATGTAAGTTTGGTTCACTTATCATGTGCATATTCTTCTACTTCCAAAAATCTTTTCCATCAATAGGAAATGTGTAATGGTACACAAGACCAGTGAACATTCAGATTAGTGAGTTTATAAAATCACTAGGAGATAATTTTGAGTCAGTAATGGATGAATACTTTGCTGGATTCAAGGAGAGAATGCAGAAGAGAGTAAGGATCCCCGAATAGTTAATTGAAAAGTTCAAGACTAATATATGTTTCATGGACATCAATCCAGTTGTACCGAGAACCACATGGCTATCTCCACTTGAATATGAAGTGAACATAGATCAAGCATCTAATGCAATTGATGCATTAATAAATGAGCCAATAGATAAATTACAATCCAAGTTTGGAACTTATGAAGAAGACAAAGAAAGAATCAAAACTGGTTGTTTGTAAAGAAGATAGACAAGAAGAAAGACAACATGGTCAAGAACTTGAAGAAAAGGTTGTCAGTTACAGAAGAAGAAACCTAAAATATAGAAGAAACCAAGGGACAATCACCCGTCAGTGAAGCTGAGAAGGAGAATGAATCTGAGTCTAAAGAGTCAGATACACCATTACCTCCACCAGCTAAGAAGCCTAGGACTATAGATGCTACAAGGACAAGGAGTTAAATAGAAAAGGACACAAGTCCTTCACCTATAAAGAAAGGTCAAGTAAGGACTTATAAGAGGAAAACTCAAACACAAAAAAGAGGGCCAACTAAAAGAAGAAAGTTCATTAGAACTAAGGAAGACATTGAGGACACCGAATAGGATGAAGTTGTTCAAAAGGAAAAGGATAAGATTCATGAAACTATTAATCAAGTATGTGCCTCAATTATTAAATTAGGAACAGTTAATGATAGAAAGATAAATAAATGGCTAACATTGGATCCCTTGGATAAAAATAAGATTGAGGAAGCAAACATCAAAATGTTGTTCATATTCAAATACCTCCCAATACAATTGGTAGATAAAATGCCAAAAGAACTTCAAGATAAGTTATTGGAAATATGAACATTTGCCTTGCACTCTGAGAAAGAAATCAGGGAAAGAAACCTAGTATCTGTTATGCCTCCTGAATAAAAAAATGGAGGAGATCAAAGAAATGATGAAAATTCTCTCCAAATGGTTCTCACCAAAGTTGAGAGCTTACCAAGTGCTTCAAGGACATTTACTGGACCTAGACAGAAAGAGTGAGGAAGAATGGAGAAAGATACTTGATATTCCTAAAAAGGATACAAGTCCCAAACACCAAATTGCTCTTACCAAAATGCAATAGACCAAGGATGATCAGGCTACACAGAGCACCAAACCAATCACTATCACTAATGTAGAATTGGACAAAGAGGACTTGGACACTACAAGCAACAAGAATATGGATGTTGCAGATGAGACATGGTCGAAAACTACTGTGGACAATACTATTATTGACATCACCGATGATCTAGAAAATGAGGTAAATAAAGATGAAGATGTCATTGTTGTAAAGGACCAAACTGACGAACAGGACACTACAATTGATACTGCACAAGTACATATACCAGACCAAATGCCATTATTGATTCAAGAAATCACTATTATCTCACAAAAAGAGAAGACCCCCGAGCCCGATGCAAGCATACCTGAGGATAAGGGTAATGAAGAGAAAAAAGATACATCTAATGAAAATAAGGATACAAATGATGAACAAAATGTCATCGATGGAGATACCATTGAGAAAGATGTACAGATGAAAGATGTTGATGAAGTGCACAAAGAGATAGATGAGAAAAAAAAGACAGCTGATACCACGCCGAAGGAAACAAAAGGCAAAGCTACAAAAACACTAAAGGTTGATAAGGAGACATCCTCAGAAAACTAACAAGAAAACACTGAGAAGCAGGAGAAATGTAAAACACCATAAAATCCATCAAGTAGTATATTAGACCAAGCAGAGAAGCTGGCAATGGTTCTGCATATAGGTGGATTACAGAAGAAGAAGAAGAAGAAGAAAACAAAGAAGAAAAAGTTTGAAGTCACACTAGATGAAATCATTGAAATGCCAAAATGCAACCCAACTACATTAGATTTTGAATCTCTCCAAGAGTATGGATAAATCTGTCAAAGGAAAGCTTTGCAAGAAAAGATAAAGAAGAAGCACTGAGAATCATTGGTACTGGAGGATATAAGGGACATCTTGAGTCAGATAGTTCCCAAAATTGATGTTGATCACAATGCCCCATCCTAGATCAACTTGTTGTCCTCACCAAAGCCATCACAACACAGAATGTAGATTCAAAAATGGCAATTGAGGAGCGAGCAGAATAGAAATTTCAATACAAATTGACAGAAAAGATCAGCCAAGAAGTGGCAGAGAATAAGGTAAAGCTTTCAAAGTTATCAGATGAATTAGATCCAATCATAAATAAAGTTGTCTCTTTAATCCAAAAGCTATGCAATTTAGAAAAATTTACTAAGGATAACAATGACAAGATTGCAAAGATCAAATCTAATCTAACTGCAAGTGCACAAAGTCTAACCACCGATGGAAATGCAATCAAATTGAATTATGCAAAGATCATTGAGATCAAATGATTAAGACAAGAACTTTCGAAAGCAGAATCACAATTCAGAGAAACTCACACTGTTACCGAAACTCACACTTCTGCACTCACACCTAAGTTCAAAAAGGCAACTTATTGCCATCCCTGAGATGTCTGTAGCAGACAAAATCTATGACATGCATGCATGGATAACATTAGAGCATATGCCTCTTGAGCATCTCAAAGAGAAATGGGAGAAGATGAGGGAGGAAATGAAGTCCTCTCACTCTCATATTTTTTATAAACTATAGGTATACACCTTTTCCTTTACTATCAAAAAAGGGGGAAAAGGAAATATGTTCAGAGATAGAGCATATAGTAAAAATGGGGAAAGGAAAAGGAAAAGGAAAACATGGCACAAAGGAGAAAAGGATGAGATAGTATAAAGACAAAGTGTACATACATACTATACTATACCGGCATATGCATAGGGGGATTCGTGAGATGACTAAGGTAATATATATATGGTGTTCATACTAAAAATTTTGGTAGTATTCTGCACATATCATTTTTTGATACTAATGTCAAATGGGGAGATTGATAAACATAAAGTTTTTCCATTTGTATGCAATGAGAAAACAAGTTTTTTAAACCATAGGTTACACCACACTAAAATTCTAGTTTTCAGTTCAAACCAAAAATGCTAAGCAAATAGAAAACCGACGACGAAGGTTTGTAGTGTAAACCAAAATTGCAAACCAAAGATGATAAAGAGGAACCCGACAGGAGTAAACTGATAGAGGAACCTGACGAGCAAAACATAGTACAAACTTAGAGAACAGAAATAGAGTAACCCGATAGATAGTTCAACCAAGGAACACCAAAAGATAGTCAAACTGATTTCAGAGCAAACCGAGCATCAAACACGGAAAGTTAGTTACATCCCAGAAAAAGTGGATCTGAGTTCCATGTCAGATAAAATAGATATATTATATTTATAGAGTCTTGATTTATTTTAAGACCAATACTTAAGGGACAAGAAACATTATTGTAATTGTTTTAATCAGTCTAATTGATTAAAAACATGCAGACTAGGAGATCAAGGTCAAGTTGTAAACATTTAATCAAAGAGTTAGTTTTGTTATACATGAAACTACATTAGGTCAATTTTATCTTATAAATAGATGTTGTAATCATTCATTATCAAGGATGAGAGGATGAATGTAGCCAATGAGCACATCTATGGATCAGACTAAGGGTTTCAATAAGTAGAACAACAAAAGATGAAATTGGTTATCAAGAACCAAGAATAGAGGCTATCGAGCAATAGAGGTATTAATCAATCACATTAGGTGATACATTTATACACGTGAATTGTAATAGATCTATAATCATAAATTTTTAGATTGCATACACTCAGGTTTAATGAGCATTTTTGTCTGCATTCTAACAAGTGTAGAAAATAGAAGAAATCATTTCAAGGAAGGTGGATTTAACAATCCTATTGTAAATATCTTAACTGAGTGCACACTAAACAGTATTGCTAAAGCTCTTAACAAAGTAGACCTTAACTAGTCTCCACATAATAATCCTAACATGGTAGATCATCAGAAGTGATCAAATTGTAATCCTTAACCGGCCCCTTCCAATCTTCAGATAGTGAAATTTTTGTGGCCGGTGCCATCCCCACCATAGTTTTTACCTTCTATTAGGGGTTTTCCATGTTACCATATCTTGTGTTATGAGTCAATTAATTTCATGAATATTTCTATGAATGTTTACATGTTTGATTAAGTTAAAGAATTGATATATCTTACACAAAGATAGAATAGAACAGATGGTTGGATATAAAATTGATTACACAATGGATAAAGGTTAACAGAGATAAAAATTTTAGAGGTACTGATTCACCCTCCCCTCTCAGTACACACTTCCATTATTTCCAACAATCAATGCCTTTAGATCTGTTGGTAATATATTTCCCATGAGAAGAATAGCCTAAGCAATATTTCCTTTACTTTCTTCCATGCCTGAAAGCCTGTTCGTCCTCTGGTTATTCCATACCCAACTCAGGGCCATGCAACTCCAATTATGCAATTTTCAAAAATTCTTGCCGCAAAAGGCCTCATTGTGAATATTAGTTTCAACTTATCATAGGTATGCTCAAATAACTCAAACAAATTCTTCTTCAAGTGACGACCCTATTCCGTTGGATGCTCATAATCTGGGTCTAGATATTCATTCTACTTAAAATCTCAGATGGATTACCACTAGATTATGACAAATCCTCTAAATTCTATTATTTTATGCAATTTGATGATAGCATGGGTGAAATTCTAGAAGAGCTTATGAATGATCTAGACAAGAAAGAGCCCTCCATGTCCTGTGTTATATCTAATACTGTTAGAATACTTCAGGGATAACTGAGAGGGGGGGGTGAATCAGTTATCAGCAACTTGATCTTTATCTTAAACTTATTAATCCAGATTGATACAAAGTAAATGCACATTCAGATAAAACATTACACAACACATCAATTTGGTTACGGGGAAACCAAATGGTAAAAACCCCGATGGGAATTAGTACCCACAAAGAACTATACTATTTTTAGTGATCCCTGTTAAAAGATCTTCCAACCCTGTTAGGAGTTGTTCATTACAATGCAGTAGTATAGTGACGTGGTTAAGGGTTGGACCCTGTTAGGAGTCTTTTACAATAACCCTGTTAGGGGTGGTGGACTCACTATCCAAGTGGTGAAGGCTACAACCTTCTGGATATTTGATACACACTGTATCAACAAGGTGAACTATTGTTTGTGACACTTCTTGTCTGATCAGTTCCTTTTGTCCACCGATGCTTTAACCTCTTGTAAAGCACTACAACAATCTTATCTGTATTCTGAAAGCTTCAACTTCAATATCTATATTATCAACATATGATAAATATAGCTCTGTTGCTTTAACACTCTGCTCTGCTTTTCTTATCTCTGGCTTTCGCAACTCTTCTTATCACAAATGACCTTCTATAAGTATATACACCAAGTACAAGATCATGGGACCTGTTAGAAAACTCTTTTTAACATCCTTGTCGGCTCTACTAAGCGCGCAAGCATAATTACAACTACGCAAGTACTAACTGAATAGACGCGTCACTTCACTAAGTCGGCTTCACCAAATTAACCATAACTTTTCAATCTTCTTGAAATCTATTTGGCACCTTTAGATTAATATCAACAACTCATAACTCATCATGAATATACACACGCATATCTTGAAGATAGGTGCAACTCAATGAACAGGTTACATATGTCGGCCTTAATCCGTTATTCCTCCAGAACTGTAACCATCAATAACAGAATTACATATCTTTACTGAAACATCATATCTGGGTCTACGTGTATGAACATAGCATAATAAACATGTCAACAACATGTATCTATCCACGCAAGTCTTCATGTCATCATATAGATAAGTACATACTGAAGTACTGTTGTGTATTATATGTTGTCATCAATGACAAACATACAATCAATCAACTGTTCAGAATCAAATCTCCAACAAATACAATCCTATTCTAGTCCCTAGATGTGACCAAGTGATATGGGATTCCTTGGATTTCCTTTTGGACATAGCTTGTGTCTGTCTACTCAATCTACCATAACTTTCATCTGCTGACATCTCATGGTTGTTACCCTACTAAGGGCCTTGGCAAGCGTATTTTATGTGTATATGAAAAGTAGTGTGTGATCTATTAATTATGTATGGGTTGAACATAATAAGATCTGAAAGTAAGCAATCACTTCATATTTATCTAGAGATTGAAATGTACCATGTCTTGATGATCTCATACTTGAATGCTCTCGAGATGAACGTTCATGCTTTCTAATTTATGTCATATTAGATGATAATACCTTAGTGGTGAAGGTCTTGTCAAAAGTATAGCCATCCACTTCATAGGATGAGAAACCCACTTTTAGAATTGAAGGATTAAAAATAGACACTATGCTAGAATACACTTTAAAACACTTGCTAGAGCACTTACTAAAAATAGTCATATGCTAAAAATAGACACTATGCTATAATAAACTTTAAAACACTTTCTAGAGCTCTCCTTAGGATGCTGAGGTGACTAACCTCATCCACTTAGACTTCAAGAACCCAAGAATAGGCTATTGGAATCCTCAAATTGATTAGGTGCAATAAGGGAACACTACATTCAGCGACCTCATGATTGATTTAAGTTCATGGTTTTAGGAGCAATAAATAATATGAATGTAGAAGTTATTATCTATGCTTGTGATCTATATGTAATCTGTATCAAGAAATAGCTCTCGGAAAGAATCATTCATGTCAATCTAGAATGTGTGTATGTGGCTGTGTTAATAAATAAATAAATTCTCTTGATGAGAAATGTCCCTTCTTCTGGTTTATGACTAATCTTGTAGTGGCCTTTAAATGGTTGTAATGGTTGTTGAGAATCTTGGATAAGTGAATTTTCCTTACCATAATTTGTGATGCATGTTGTTTTGGTAGAGGTGTATTCTTTTATTCTCATTTCAATATCTGTTTATGGATTGCTAAACTAAAATTTTTTATGTTTGTTAATTTGGAGTGCATCCCCTTGAGTAGACTTTAGATGCCCTGTTTTTGTACTATTTATTTTATTGAGGTGTATTTTTTTTATGGGTAGATTTAATAAAGAATATTTTTGTATGCATGATGATAGAGTGTGTGAAGGAGGATTATATATTTGTAGTTTCTGATTGTGGTTGAATTTAGGAGGGATGGGAAGAAATGGTCACCTTTTCATGATAAGGTGTTTTGATAATTGATAGTGCCTTTATTTTGTTGTCTGTGATAATTATAGTTCAGACAAGAGTTCTCTATAATATTTTCAGGTCATAAGGGATAGGGGCATGGTTTGTTTCATGGTATAATTTACTTCTTCTAGTTATTAGAATATGAATGAGAATGGCATTATTTAAAATTCCCAAATTAATGGAAATTATTTCCACCACAACATAATTACTACAACTGTTTTCAATTCCCCATTGTTACTATTCCCTATGAGATCATTATTTTCATCACAGTCAGAGCCCTTGTCACAAATAAACAAAAAATGCACTACATTAGGAAAGTTGGAAATGAAGAGTAGAAGATTTGAAATAAGCAACCAGGATTGTACAAATAAGTCATCATTCTTACTCCCTAACCTTACAGATGAGGGTCTCCTCACAACATCTTTCTTTCATATATGGTACAACTTCTTATTTCTAATTATATCTAGTATAGTTAAATCTCTAAAATTATCTATAACTCAAACTCTTTAGTAGAGGAAAAAGCCATGGTATTTTCAGAATGACAAATTAGACCTTCCAATCAAAATTTATAGTTCATACTTATAAATAGATAAACTTCTATCAAATAAATAGCTATCACTTTCTATCAAAGTTTATAAGTCATGCCCATCAAATAGATAAAAGTATATCAAACAATTGAAAGTAAATCCAAAGTCCTTGCCTTCCAGAAATACAAACTAATTCATTGTTTCACAAGGCCTTTCAAGAAATATTTATAGCCCATTCTCAGTAAATAGAAAAACTTGGATGAACTAACCAATAGAAAATTTGAAGTCCTTATCTTCCAAAAAGACAAAAGACAACAGTATCATGAGACCCTGAACTCAAACTTGTAGAGGAACTGGACAAAGACATATACACACCAAACATCAAAATTGTAGAGAAAAAAGAAAAGGATATATACACACAATACATACAAAAAAATGTCTATAAAATGAAAATTATATGAAAATAAAAATACCTCAATTCCCTTGTCTCCTTCCTTGTTTTCATCATCAACCTGAGATTCTTGTTGGATTTCTTCACTAGTTTCAGATTTGTTGAAAGCACCCTCTTTTCCTAAGTCAGAGAACTACTTTTCCTCCTCCTCCTTCTCTCCAGACTCAGGCCCCAGAACAATGTACACTCTTTGCACCTCATCTACACTATGGGCCTCTTCATGATTCACCTTCGGCCTGTAGAATAAAAATATCTCTCCCCTTTCCTACATGTCAATCCATTAATTCTTGTCTTAAATAACTTCTATCACACTATAAACCACATTATCAATTCACAAAACCAATACCAGAGTAGAACACAAAACATTAATATGCTTGACAAATCTGCCTTGACACTGCTACAAAACATTAATGTGCTTGACAAATCTGCCTTGATACTACACATTCCTCTTATATCTTCACAAAGGGGGAAACCTAATTGAGAAAGAAATGTCATATTGCAAGGGGTGGAAACTTTGTTCTTCTTGCATTTGTTATTCCTGTTACTTTTAGCATATTTAAGTGGAATAAACCAAGGAGTACCACGTGATGAATGCTTAATATAATGCATTGTCAAGGTGTACTCTCAGAACTATCCTTTTCTAGTTCTTGAGAATAGATGGTGATATATATGTGTTTTGGTAGATGATTGTATTGTTCATGATTTTGTCTCATGGTAAAGAAATAGAAATGGATAGTTCTGAGACTACACGTATGATGATATTGTGAGACTACACATATGTTGATATTAAAAAAGTTTGAAATAGCTTCTGGATTTGATTATGTAGATATTTTTCCATCGACATTTTTTATCACACTCTGTGATCCTTCATCAGGATGAAAGAGAAAAAAGATTGAAAGAGAAGCTAATCATTTTTCTCTCTTTCAATCATTTTGTTGTCTTTCATCCTGATGATCGATCACAGAGTGTGATCCGAAACGTTGATGCAAAATTTGTGTACACAATCGAATGCAATGAACTATATGATAAGAAAATCTAAAGTACACAAACGTGCGAGACTCCACATATGCTGATAAAAAAATGAGCTATCTGATGATTGTTTACTATTCATTTTTGTAAACAATCAATATTTATGATGGGGCTCCTTGGTGTATTCCATTTTTTAAATAAACTAGTTTTAGTTTTTCTATTATGTTTAGTTTGTATATGCAAGATTGACTATCTAACATTATAAATTGTAATGGGAAGAATGAGTGGGATATGAGACGGTTTCTCACCAAGTATGGGGCATAAGGGTGTAGAGCATGGATTTCCCAGTGTTTTCTTATTTAACAGGGTGTTTTCACACCACCATTCAGTTCATGGATATTGTTCTTCCCCATCTTCTATTTGATGCTATAGATGTTTCATTATATTTTTTGTATAAATTCATAATATTATCATATTTGAAACTTTTTCATTTTGTACTAATATAAAATAGTCATATTGTTATATGAATGTTGTTATTTGTCTCCAATACTAAGTTTGGTTGCTTCAATAGTATGAATGAACAAAAATATGTTTGATACAAAGGTGATGGCTATGATAAAAGTTCCTAAGTGTGACTGTGGTGATGGAGTGCGCTGCATGTTGAAGATGTCACACACAGATAATAATCAGAACCGTAAATTTTTGACTTGCAAAAATAAGAAAAAGGTTGTTAATAGCACTATATTTAATATTTACAAATAATAAATATTAACAATTATAGAAATACTAACTTAGATTTATATTTTAGGATGGCAGTGGATGTAACTACTTTCGATGGGCCGATGATGCCCCATCTCTATCTACATCATCTGCACCATCTAGACATATACCTATTGTGGATGATGAGTGCAAGTCTTGCAAGGCGCTCGAGACCACTATGAAAAAAGCGGAGGCTACCTATAAAGCCGATGTCAAGTTTCTACGATGTTTTGTTTGTGCTCTAATCGCACTACTTTGTTGGGTCATTTAGTAGAAATATATATATCGAGCAATGCAATGATTATTTATAGTTTTATGCAAACACTTGTATGTCTCAATTCCAAATATATATATATATATATATATATATATATATATATATATATATA
>MU226410.1:2483504-2494003 GCA_018584345.1 Thuja plicata
AAACATCGTAGAAACTTGACATCGGCTTTATAGGTAGCCTCCGCTTTTTTCATAGTGGTCTCGAGTGCCTTGCAAGACTTGCACTCATCATCCACAATAGGTATATGTCTAGATGGTGCAGATGATGTAGATAGAGATGGGGCATCATCGGCCCATTGAAAGTAGTTACATCCACTGCCATCCTAAAATATAAATCTAAGTTAGTATTTCTATAATTGTTAATATTTATTATTTGTAAATATTAAATATAGTGCTATTAACAACCTTTTTCTTATTTTTGCAATATTAGAGATAGAAATATTAACATAATCAAAATTTAAAATAAATTATATGCTTAGATGGCTAACAGAGAGCTTAATTATGTCATGGTGTTTGATATTATCTATGTTGAACCATGTGCAAACCTAATGGGGAGCACATACAAAAATGTGAGAAATTTTTCTATGTTTTCTAAAAAAACACATCTTAGGTCTTTTATAGTTGTCCAAGCCTTTGCGTTGGATGTCTAAGGAAAATCTAAGCATAAGGCTTGGTTTTTCCAAAGAAATTTAATATGGTGCACACCATATATGCCATGCACCAAACATGAATAAATTCTCTCCATATGGCATGCGCCAAATATGACACTAGTCAAACATTTGACATTTCCAATTTGTAAGTATCTCTTTCTCTATGTCTCCCAACTTCACTAAAAGTTAGACTTTAGGGGTTTGAGATATTTTGTCTACCTCGCCATCTATTTTTCATTTCCTTTTCTTATATTCATCGCAACTCTCCATCTCTCTCCAAATAGGTCTCTAACATCTATTTCTCCCTCCAAGTGTCTCATATCTCTAGTTGTGTCTCTCCATTTCCACTTCTCTACACCCACGCCTTATAGGGATATCTATTCAATTCTCTCTATCTTTGTCACTTCCCTCTTTGTTTATCTTCTCTATCCCTCTCTCCCACCCTCTCCCTTCTATCCTTCTTCCCTCTCTTCCACCCCTATCCATTCTCTCATTTTCCCCTCTCCCCCTCATCTCCCTCCCCGCTCTCCCTCTCCCTTCCACTTCTCTCTTTCACCCTCTCTCCCCCTCTCCATTCTCTTCTCTCATTTCCCCCTCTCATACTATCTCCCTCTCTACCCTATCCCCCTTCCCCCCATTCTCTATCTCTTTACCCGTATACATCACCTCTCCAGTGATAATTTTAGTGATGATTATTCGCCAGTTGGCAAATGTCGCACGTCGGTGACCGAGGTTTTGGTGAATATATTTTGTATATTGGGATGGACCAATCACACAAATTTTATAAAAATTGGGTCAAATGTCGGGGCCCATCGCCCATTTTTTTAATAAATTTTCTACATTTATTCTATAATACCGCCAATCAAATATCTTTTTTTGACAAGGTAAATTTTAAAAATTTGCCTACAATTTCAAAGTGGCCTCAAATCGATGGCCTATATTTGCCAATGGTTTTATACAAATATATTTATAGGTGGCCCTGAATTTGCCTTGCATTTTGCGGACGTGTGTCTCAAAATGACGCATTTTCGCCAACTTTATTAATCCTAGCAAGTTATTGGACGACCTATAATTACCTCAGAAATAACATAAGACATGTTATAATTATGTGAGCTTCACAAAATATTTGTATACCTAATACCTCCCATCAAATTTGCCAAAAAGGATTGGTATAAATACATTCATAGATCAGGGTTATTGTACATAATTTAGTTTGGTTGGTTCTGATATCTCTATTTGATCGATAGCAAAGTTCCAAACTATTGAGTGCATTGTCAATTGCAATTGAGGCAAAGGTAAGTGTAATCTTATTCCTGATTTCACCTAAGGTTTCACCTCTATCTGTCTGCGACTCTGCAATTTTAAGTTCATTCTTGTTTAGTGGGGACCAGTTAGTACTTAGTGGTCAGTGTTTTGGTCACCAGGGAGACCTCAGACATATATTTTATAGCCAATGAATCATATTTATATATATTATAGTCTGTTGTCACTTCTTCAACAAGTTAACATTTTTTTGGTAGCCTTTATTTCATTGGAGATGTCGAACAAGTTAACATTTTTTTGGCAACCTTTATTTCATTCTGGAAAGCCAAGAGAGGTCACTCAAGCCAGCAAAATGCAGAACTTCTCATCATACTTTGGTGTTAGAAACATTTCTGGCCAAAATTGAGAAGCTACTTCATCACAATTAGATTTACAAGATTCACAACTTGAACCTACACGACATATTGAAGAAGTCAACGAACCTAATATCTCATATCACAATGAACTTGAAGAAGATTTTCAGGTAAATACCCAGAGTAGCCATACTGATATAATCAACTTGGATGAGACCAAGAATACCATAGATGATGATGGTGCAGGGAAGAAGAAAAGAAAATACAATTCAAAAAAGGATAGAGAATCAAAAAAAGATCGGATGTGGGATTTGTCGAGGAATTTTCAAATAGAATGGGTTTCAATGTATCCATTCATTGAACTAGTGGACAATCCAATTGAATGCGAGCCTCTGATATAATTCATATGTAAGATTTGCACCAAGATAAATAAGAAGGAAAAGAGATTGCAGCTAAAAATTGACACCATAGAGAAGCATATGGGTAAAGTTTACAAAAATAAAACCATAGATGGAGCTGAAAAATAAGTGATAAGATGAAAAATAAAGGAGGAATCTCATCATGTTAGGAGTGCAAAATTATTTAAATTTTAGTGCAAAATATACAGACAAACCCTACTGAATTTAAGGGCTCTATTGAAGCTTTTTTTAGAAAAGCAATGGAAGTAGAGAAAATGGGAAAATTTGTTCAGTTAAGTGTTGTCTTTTATATTTTGAGTAGGGCGTCCTATGATAGACTACCCATCATTGAGTGCTTTATTACACTTTCTGAAAGTTAGTAACTATCCTAACAGTCACTGATCAGTAACAATGGATGGGAATGGGCAAGTTGTCTTGTCGAGATTGAAAAAGAGGATCTAAAGGCAAAAATTGAAGAGTCAAACTTTATTGTGTTGTCTTTAGACGAAGTTATAGCAGTAGCTAATACTTCATGGTTATGCATACATGTTTATACTGTACACAATTTTGTTTTCCAACCTCATCTAATAACTATTGCTAAAATGAAGGATAATGCAACAACAAAAACTTTATTTGAACTAGTAAAGAGTTCGCTAATTGAATATGGAGGTATAGATGACATAATGATTGCTAAAAACTTGGTGTGTTTTGGAGCGGATGGAGATTCAGTAATGCAAGGCCATAGGGGTGGACTTTACAAAAAGATACAAACTTCTTGTGCACCCTACATTACTTTCATTCACTGCATGACCCACTGAATGAATCTAGCTTTTGGAGTTGTTAGCAAGCATGCTCTAGTACAAAAAATTGAATTTTTAACCAAAGAGATCTACCAATCCTTCTATTGAAGTCCAAAAGAGACACTCTTAACATTAGCAGGTATTCTCCCCATGCTATAGGAGATGAGAAATATAATAAACAAGGACCAAAAAATAGCTAGGTATATTGCAGAATATGTTGCGCTGCGTAAATTGACATGCATGATGCTCGATAATCTCTATCGATCATGTGATGATATAAAATTTTCCAGCTAGCTCAAAATCACAAATTTGGACAATCCTGATAAATTTTTAAAGTTCAGTGCAAATGGAGAGTTTTGTGTAGAAGTACATGGAGTTGAGATACCAATGCACTACTTTTCCAGGGTCTAGTCCAAGGAACCAGGAAAGAACCCCAAAAAGCGAATATCAAGTGTTAAAGGAAAGACTTTACCAAGATCATTGAGTATGTAACTACTTCTGTGAAGCACATTTCCTATGATATTTCCTCATATATTAGATAAATATTCCCTCTAGTCAAACTCACTTGAATCCATGGCTATTGTGTTTCCTCGATATTGGAGTATCAACACTTCGAAATATTTTTGAACTAAGCTACATACTTTGATAGATCATTTTGGCAAAACCAAAGAGTTTAACGGAGTAACTCTAAATGGAATTTTAGATGAATCTCATTTGAGAGTGGAATTAGGCCATTTTTCATAGACAATGAGAGAACAATATAATATTATGTGGAACCTCCGTGAAGATGGATCGGTAACATGACTTTGGAAAACTCTAGCTCAGAGTGAAATGTTGATTGATTCAATATCAGAAATTTTCAAGCTTTTTGATTTATGTCTGACCATGATATTGGAGTCGGTGGAGGATGAGATAATTTTTAGTGCTTTGGGGTTCCTAAATTAAAAGCTAAGAAACAAACTAGATAATAATTTGCAAAAATTCTTGAGGCTCTATACATCAAGGTATGATGTCAATACTTTTTCCTTATGATATGGCACTGAAATTGTGGAGGAATAAATTTCAAAGAAGAGGGTTAGATAACATTTCAAACCAAAGTGGGAGTGCCATAGACAATGGTGCTAGTGACTCATTTGCTAGTACTAGTACTGGTAGCATTGAACTTCAGTTAAGAAGAGGTATGCAAAGTGAAGAAAACATAGCAAAGAACCAAGGAAGCTGTGATGTTGATGGTGATGAATCTGAGGATCCTAATAATGAGATGATGTGGCAACTTAAATTGTTGTCGAAGTATAAGGTCCTAGGTATTTATTAAACTTATTACTGTAGTCTACTGTCAGTGTTTGTATCTCATCATCAATCATGTATAATAGCATACTCCAATGTCAAAAACTTGAATGTGGTTGATAATGTCATCAATTCTATAATTAATAATGGTTTTCATTTGCATTATTAAGCTCATAAGGTACAATTCTTGAAGATTTTCATAATTTTTTTGAAAATATAGCAATTCATATGATAAAATTCATAGAGATTCTCATTAATTTATTTACTAATATGATACAATGTAATAATTCATTCATTAATAGTAGTAAGTACACAACTCTATGTGATTCTATTTGCAAAAGTCAATGACTCAATAGTACAATACCCTTGGCAAATGACCCTGAATTCCCTTTTATAGAAACAAGGGAGCAACAATAGCTTTGAGTCAATTTTCCACATGTGAAGTCTCAAAATCAAAATCAATAAGATAAGAACAACATCTTTGCAACTGTATAGTTTTGCATTTGACATGCTGGTTTAGTAAATTAGAAATAGCATATGATCTACTACGTTAATCCTGTTAAAAAAAAATTCAAAATTTAAACTCAAGTCAAGCCATTAGAAATAAAATATAGATATGATTGAAAGTACTTTCACACACTATAATTGATGAGATGATTCTGCCAATTTTTTAGTATGCTACATTTTGCATCATTTGGAAGGTCAAAAATTTTCAATTTATAAATGACATGCAACCTCGTCAGCCATCTATACTTGGAAGAGTGGCTTGAAAGTAATGATCCATCCAATACTGCATTTAAATTTGTCAATGGTTTGATGCAATTTAGAATTTCTTCATGATTTGTGTCATGAGGAAGCTTGCCTAAATCAGACGTCATTATGTCCTCCAAATTTATTTTTTAAGCTTCTCTTTCAACAAATTTCATTGATGAGTTACTAGGACCAAGACCATGATTTAGCAAACCAAGAATTATCATTTTGGTTGTTTTTTTATGCATCTTGGTGAGCTTTCTCCCATATACTACCACAATTTCCTCTCCTTCCCTTAGTTTCTGATATTTTTGACAGACAGATGTTTCCTTTATTGTTGCATGAATGCGGCCATTAATTCTCTTGCTTGCAAAATACCTGTCACTGGTTGTGTTGATTTTTTGCAATATTCTCACTCTGAGAAAGATTTTTGTTCTTCTCAATGTGCTCTTTGAGATTCCCAAAAACATCTCGAAGACTTTCATTCAATTCAAACCAATCACACAAAGTATAACCACTCACCTTTATTCTCCCCCAAATGTCTTGTTTTATTTTCTTGACTATATTTTTTACTTTGTCATTCTAGGTGTTTTCATAAGTTTTAATTGTATTACTTTCCTTCTTTAGCTCTTCTATCAATTATGAAAACTGGTGTTCACTTTGTTTTCTTATTTCCTCTATTTTATCTTCCCATTCTTTTGATTTTACCCTCTCATTCTCCAATTCTTTATTTAAGTTATTATTTGCAAGTGTCGTATACTTCACGCTTTTGTATAAACGTACTAAAGAGACTTTTTCCTCCTCAAATTTTTTATTGCTCTCTTCCAATTTTTTCCTCAAAATTTTTCAGTTATGCATCCATATGTTCTTGTTGTGCAATTGCTTCTTTGTAGGAAGAATTTTTAATCTTTTGTTGCAATTCTTTGCACCTATTATCTGTTGCTTTCTCCTTTGCCTTTTGATTTGTCAAGTCTGCATGTAACTTTTGTATTCTACCGAGAAGCTTTTCTTTCTCTCTCTCCAACTTCATCACTGAGCTGTAGACCACTTGGTTGGTCATTTTTGACACATTTATCTTTTCCACATTTTTAATTTTCAATAAATCCATTTGGAGGGTGCTAACGTGAAATTCAAATGGATCTAGCTAACTCTCAAATGGATTATTATCTCTAGTTGGGGGTATAACAACCATGAACTCCATCACTTCTTTGTTTGGGACATATGTGGGAAATAACCTATTCTATGCAGGTTTTGCATCATGAGTTGTAGCAACTGCATCCCTTTTCAATGTCTTAGTATTTTGTCTATTCCTATTTTTTGTTTGTTCAAAGTTAGTTACAAAATCATTGAAATGAAAATCATGTTTTTCTAATACAATTGAATGTTTTAAAGGTGAAATAGAACTTGCAGTGATGTACAAGCTTCCACCTGTGGTTCTAATAATTGTACCATGAGGATTAGTAACAATAAAACCCTGACCCATTACAAGTGGAAATTTTGGATTGTTCGGAGGGTTTTGTCCTGAAGGTGTGGCAATTGTTGGACTGACAGTCACAAACACTATTTGTATTTTTGTCTTAACCTTTTTCTTCTTTACACTACCTTGATCTCTGGGATCCACTGATTTCATGTCCAGTGGTAATGTCCTTTTCGGAGCACTAGTACTACCCATTCCATCCCCACTAGTGGGAGTGGCACTTGATTCACACTGAATCTGAGTGCTTGGGAAAGGTGGAACTGGATTTGAAGCTGGAACAAATGAAGGTGCAAGGGTATCAGACTAAGTAGTACATTTTTTATGATGAACCTCCAATGATTGGTGTCTGACCACATTTTGGTGGAGTAGGTGTGGCAAGTTGAAACCAAGGCCCTATTAATGTTTGTAGCTTCAGTTGTATGATCATTAGAATACATATAATATATGTTGACTAAAAATAATATAATATATATGTTGTATTATTATTAATCATATGAAATTTAATATTCAATATTATATTATTCTTAATTAATAATTGATTGATGAAACATTATAAGATTCATTAAATTATAGTTAATGGGAAGAGGCATGTCATTTCTTATAAATAATAATGAATAGGCATGCCACATGAAGGGACATGTCTCTCCTAGCCTCATTTCCAATATAAATGAAAGAGAGATTGTTGCATTTGGAAAAAACATACAAGCTATTACATTTGCAACTATCGTAAAACTTAACATGGTATCATAGTCATACTGCAAATGTAAGAGAGTAGTTTGTTGATGGTGAATGTGTGACTGTCTCAGAAAATACAGTCTGATTAAAGGGACCATATCTCAAAAATCCACAGTTGGATTTTTATGAATTTTGGATATGTTGGTGACAACAAAATTTTTGAGAATCACCCCAAAGCGATTCGAAAAAAAGTGTGGGGTTCAAAACTTATGATGCATTGAGTATAGGTCTATGTAAAATTCCTGAAAGCGGCTTTAATTAAAGAGATATATTAATTTGTTACGATAGTGGTCAAGCATTAACAAAGAATAATGTATTTAAGGAAGTGTGTCTCTTTCTAGAAAGAAATAATTAATTATAGAGTATCACCTCTCTTGGAGAAATGAAGTCATTTCACAAGAAGACATGAGTATTTTTCAACGATATAAGAATGGGAATTGTACATTGTGGGGTGAATAATAACCAATGTGTCATGCCCAAAACTAGGGCAAAACACATATACAATTTTTTTTAAAATGCAAGCACATACCACTACAAAGGATGTGTTGAGGTAATGTGATAGCATGGTGAAGTCACACCACATACGGATGCAGAATTAGAGCATCAACTTGTCATACGGTTACGTGAACGCTTGGGTCAAGTTGATTTAACTCTGGTTACATGTTTAACTACGTGTAGTATCATGAAGATAATCAATTGTTAAGAATCATATGTTGAATTAGGTTGACCTGGTAATTACTTTATTTCTTAACCTTGATTACAACTTATTCATTTAAATCTAGTCCCAATTCTCTTTCGACCATTAACCAAAAGTTTAAAACTAATAATCAAAATCTAATCTAATTCTTATCTTACCAAAAATCAATTTTAATTAAACTCTCCCCTTCAAATAACCCATGCAACTTTAGTCATTAATTCCCTAATAGAATATTAAATTAACCACAAATAGAAATTTAAATTGACCTCTAACCCCTTTGAAACACATGGGAAACATAATTCAATTTATCGTAATAAAATTCACCTCCCTCAGTTATTCTAAATTCATTATAACAGTCGCTTCCTGTCCACTATCGGTCGTGCCCGAGGGTATTTGTATGCATTTTTGTATGATGGCATGGTTGTCCAGCATCATCTAGGCAAGGTTGAGTTTTGGCGACACACTATTGATGATTGTCTTAGGCTCAAAATCACATAACAAACATGTGTCTTCTCTTAATTTGCCTCTTGTCATGACTGCAGAATCCTTTGCTCCTATGGTTTAATCATATAACTCTTTTGATCCAAAACACATTCCATTGTCTACCACAATTTTATATGGAACACCAAACCTGTCGGTCAACTCTGCAGTTAGTCATCGGTGATAACTGCCAGTTCCATCGGTGTAACTCCAGTTAGCTTTGGGATCTCCGTCTGTTGGGAATCATTGATCAACTTTTGATCATGAAGTCTCCTTAATACCTGCTCCAAATGATTCAAATGTTCTTCCTTGGTGCTGCTAAAGATCAGAATGTGGTGGGGGTGGTCGTGCTACTGTGTGAGTTTACCTCATACCTCAATTTTTCATCCAGGTCCTGGATCCTTTGAACAACTATGGGATCCTCCCCAATTTTGATGGAATGAAATGAAGAAATGATAAGTGTGATTTTTCCACTAATATCAGCAATTCTATACTCAGAAAGACATCTAGGACTGTCAATTTGGCCAGACCTAATGTCTAGGTATTACAGACAGGGATATATCCATCTTTCAGGTTTGTCTAACTTAGACGCTTCCTCTGAACTTTCCATCCATTTTAAATTTCACAAAGATTGGATCTCATTTGAAATATTAATTTAAAGTTTCAATTTTGCTCAATCAGAGGAAAACCCACCTAATATTTTAAATATCCTCATTTCAATAACTGAATTTAAATATTCAGATAATTGAGAAAAATATATTTATAAGGTCATACTTTATTTAATTAATTAAATATTCTCTCAAGGTATTACCTTGGCTAGAGTTCCTTCCATGATCTGTCTCTCTGTGGTAAGTGCAAATTCCCATTTGCTTGACAGTATCATCCTTGGTCAGTTATATTATGATCTACACATGTGCACTTACCGTAAGGGTAGGGCACTAGGTCCCGAATGCACGCTTCTTCTGGTATGGGAGTGGACATCTAATACCTTCAAGAATTCACATTCATAATAAAGCACAAAAAAGGACAACTAAAAAAAGTTGCAGATGCCTTGAGTAAGAGGTTGCTAACCATTAGTTCTATAATACTGATTCATCCCCCCTCTTAGTATTACTTAATCCTAACAATTGGTATCAGAGCTTTTGGCCCTTGGAGAGAGACCCATTGGGACACACTTGAGCATTCAAATGGGTTAGAAGGGGTCATGGGGTCTTCCTAGGGGTCCTAGTATACCTTATCATGCACTAGGACCCCTAGGATGACCCCATGACCCCTTTTGACACATTAGAACACTCAAGTGTGTCTTAGTACACTTTATCACACACGAGGACCCCTAAGAAGTCACCATGACCCCTTAGGACACACTTGAGTGTTCTAATGTGTCAAAAGGGGTCATGGTGACTTTTTAGGGGTCCTAGTACACTTTATCACACACTAGAACACCTAGGAAGACCCCATGACCCCTTTTGACACATTAGAAAACTCAAGTGTGTCCCAAGGGGTCCTAAGACCCCTAAGGACACACTTGAGCATTCAAATGGGTCAAAAGGGGTCATGGTGACTTCCTAGGGGTCCTAGTATGCTTTATCACGCACTAGGACCCCTAGGAAAACCCCATGACCTATTTGGACACCTTAGAACACTCAAGTGTGTCCCAAGGGGTCCTAAGACCCCTAAGGACACACTTGAGCATTAAAATGGGTCAAAAGGGGTCATGGTGACTTCCTAGGGGTCCTAGTACACCTTATCA
>MU226410.1:2500471-2512708 GCA_018584345.1 Thuja plicata
GGTGGTTTATGAAAAACCATCCACCAACGATCCCAAAAGTGTGTGTGCATTGCTTCATTTGTGCACCATTTTATTGATAATTTTGGCTTTTGGGGGTCAACTTTTAATCTGGTTTTAGGATTAAAAAAAAGGGAGGCTATATCTTTCTTAGTTATATTAAGGGTAGCAATCCCATCATGGTCAAGCTCGTCATCAAATTGGATGTGCATATCATCACACCAATGAAGAGTAGCATTATGTTGTTGCATAAGGGTGTCAATATTTTCAACAATGGTATTTAGGGTGGCAAGCATAGGAGCTAACGTAGGTATATTCTTATACGTGTTTTTGAAGCCTCGTATAGTGTTCAAATTCTCTTGTATCAAATCCTCTAAAGATTGATGGTTTTGAAGCAGTTCTGGATTGTTTTGGGGATCATTATTTGGTGGGGGAGGGTTATTATCTTCATTGTTGTCATCCATGCCTGATTAAATAATATACAAATATAAATTTCAAATTGATTTCATATATTATTAAAAAAATCAATGCAAAACTCCATTTTTACCAAAAAAACTACATTTAACATGAAATTGAAAAAAATTAATCCAGATATACCAAGAATTTACTTACCAGATAAACTGTGGAGTTGAATTTGTTGTTGGAGCAATCAGGTACCTGAAAAAAATCATGTATAGGATATTTCTATCCATTTTTCAAACCTAAAATGATGAGAGAAATGAGGAAAGTGGCTCACGGGATTTGATTTATGCCACAGGTTTTGGGTACCTGATTTTTTTGGGTACCCAAAAATATCATGTACCTGATTAGGATTGTGCTTTGGTGTCAGGTTTTCCCAGGTGTACTGACACCCAGGCCTACTAAAAAGTCAAAAAACATTTTAATGCTCTTTTGGACGAGTGAAAAGTGTATTTTTTCGCATCGCCACTTTTTGGGCCCCCATTATCTTGCACATACCCATGAACTTCTTCCTAGAGTTCATAAAAAATATATGGGTACTAAGATCTCATCTACGCTGCATCCTCCCATGAAGCCATGACCTTATCATAACAATCCCACTGGACCCTAACCTGGTCCATCTCTCAGCCTCAGAGTGCAAGGGTCCATCGGGATATAATGTGAATGGGCTCCAGTGCTAGCTGTCCGTCTGACTCCACCTGCAAGGCATCCCAATCTATAACGTGAGACTCATCATAAATATATTTTCATAGCACATATGCATGAAACACATTATGGATGTGTCACAGGCTGGGTGGCAAGGCTAGACAGTAGGCAACAAGTCCTATCCTCTCCAATATCTCAAAAGGTCCAACAAAGTGAGGCACTAACTTAGAGCCCTTTCCAAAATGGATTGGACTCTTATGTGGGTGCACTCTCAAGAAGACCCTATCTCTAACCATATACTCACAATCAACCCGCTTCGCATCTGCATACTTCTTCTGTCGGTCTTGAGCCTCTCTAAGACGTTGTCTTATCAAGACTACCTGCTACTCCATATCCTTGACCAACTAGGGTCCAATAGATACTCTATCCTCAGTCCTGTCCCAACTCAGTTGTGTCCTGCATGGTCTACCGTACAAGGCTTGATATGGCGGCATATCTATAGAAGAATGATGCCCATTATTATACGCAAATTTGACCAAAGGTAGGTATTCCTCCCACTTGACCTAATGGTCCATCACATACATATGTAACATATCCTCTAACACCTGGTTAACCCTGGCTGTCTACCCATTTGTCTGAGGGTGGTATGTTGTACTGGAATTCAGTCTAGTACCCAACACTGCCTATAACTCTCTCTAAAAACCTAATGTGAACAAGGAGTCTCTATCAGAGATGATCATACAGGTAATTCTATGAAGTCTGACAATATCCCACAAAAATACCTGAGCTACGTCTCATGCTATGAATGTAGTACGCATGGGTGAGAAGTGGGAAACCTTGGTCAACGTGTCAACTATCACCAAGATTGCATCATGGTGGAAAGAAGACATAGGGAGACCAACAATGAGTTCCATAGATATAGTATCCCACTTCCACTCGACAATCTCATGTGGCTGCAGGAGCCCACCTGGATGACTGTGCTCTTCCTTCACTCTCTGGCACTCTAGGCATCTAGCAACTATGTTGGCAATCTACAATCTCATGCTCGGCCAATGATACAACTATCTCATATCGGCATGCAACTTCTGAACTCTCAGATGAGCTACATACGGTGCTCTGTGAGCCTCAAGTATAATAAAGTCTCGCAAGTTACCTGTAGAAGGTACATAGATGTGCCCCCTATAACATAGAAGTCCATTGGACTCTAAAGAATACTTCCCAAATCTCCCCTCAAGGGATCTCTATGAATAGATAAGCTGACAAACCCAACATATAATACATCCTCTGGCAAGTGATGCAAAATGTGCTCCCTCAAATCTGTACTAGAAGTCATAGATGAGAGTTCGTGTCGCCTCCTACTCAAGGCATTTAAAACTACATTCTCCTTCCCCTGTATGTAATCACTAATACATTTGGTACCAAATTGCAACAGCAGTGCCGTTGCAGTTTTTCCGTCACAACCTTGTCATTGTCGCAATTGCGACGATAGACCGTCGCAATTGCGACGACGACAAGGTTGTGACAAAAAAACTACAACGGCACTGTCATTGCAATTTGGTACCAAATGTATTAGTGAATAAACATCAAAATGATACTCACACAAAAAATCCATCCATCTCCTCTACCTAGCATTAAGATTGGGTTGTGTAAAGATATATTGTAGGCTCTGGTGATCTAAATGAAGCTCAAATCAGTGACCTAGAAGGAAATGTCACCATCTCACTAAGGCATGAACCACCATTGCGAGTTCTAGGTCATGAGTTAGATAATTAAGCTCGTGAGTCTTTATCTTCCTAGACTTGAAAGCTATAGGATGACCCTCCTACATAAGGACAACTCCAATACCATCCAATGAAGCATCCATACATACAACAAAATTTGCCGAAGGATCTGGCACTGCTAAAATTAGTCCACTAGTGAGGGCTTTCTTGAGCTCCTGGAAATCTCTCTCACACTTCTCTGTCTATTCATACTTCTTCCCCTTTCTCTGAAGGGAGGTGATGGGATGAGATACTCTAGAAAATCTAGCCACAAAGCGTCTGTAATATCCTGCTAAGCCCATAAAACTTCTGACCTTAATGACACTGGTGGGTGCTAGCCAATCCATAATGGCTCTAATCTTTGATGGGTCTATAGAGATCCCATCGCCAGATATAACATGACCAAGATAATGTACCTCAGGTCTAAAGAAGGCACACTTTGACAAATTTCCATATAACTGATTCTCTCTCAAACGTTGTAGAACCTATCTCAGATGCTCCTCATACTCCTCCTTAATGCGATAATATATCAGAATGTCATCAAGGAACACTACCACAAATTTATCCAAGAATGTACAAAATACTCCATTCATGAGGCTCATGAACACCACTGGAGCATTCGTGAGGCCAAATGGTACTACTATGAGCTCATAGTGACCATATCTCATGTGAAAGACAGTCTTGTGGATATCACTTTCCACAATCTGTAACTGATGGTACCCTGAATTCAGATCTATCTTTGAGAACACTCAGGCACCCTGCAACTGATCAAATGAATCATCGATCCTAGGGAGTGGGTATCAGTTCTTAATTATTACTTTATTCAACTATCGATAATCAATGCACAATCTAAGTGATCCATCCTTCTTCTTCACAAAAATCACTGGTGCACCCCAAGGTGATACACTAGGTCAGATGTGCACTTTCTCCAAGAGTTCTTCTAACTAAATCTTGAGCTCATTCAGCTCATGTGTGGTCATCCTGTAAGGTGCTCTAGATACGGGCTCAGCTCCTAGCACAAGATCTATGTGAAAATCAACTGCCCTAGGTGAAGGAATACCAAGTAGCTTGGTAGGAAATACATCTAAAAACTCTTGAGGAATAGGATAATCCTCAAGTGAAGGCTCCCCCTCTGAATCCTCCTCTTTATCACTAATGGTGATGGCAAATAACTGACATCCCTTCCACACGCACCGCCTAAGCTACATAGCGGAAATCATGCGAAGGGATATGGGTCTTTGTACCCCAAATAACACCATAGAAGTACCATGATCATCAACACACTCAACCCTCTTCTAACAACAATCCATCTTGGCTCTATGGGCATATATCCAATCCATTCCAAGGACTACATCATAAGAACCTAAAGGGTAATGCGGAGATCATTCATCGTGATTAAGCCTCCAATCTGAATCTGACAACTACGAACTAAGAAACTAATAGACACTCTAGCTCCTGAAGCTAACTCAACCTCCCAATCGACATTCTGGCTAACTGTCACTAGCCCGAAATGCTCCACTACATAGGGAGATATAAAGGATTTTGTGGCTCCTGAATCAATTAAAATAGAAACACTGATACCCTAAATCATACTTGTGGCCTCTATGACCATGGCCTGGTGCTCGGCCTGGCAGTTATCAACCACTGCAAAAACTCTATGGGATCTACCCATATCTCCAACTGTAGGCTCTGAGGTAGCCCCTCTCTAACCACTGGCTAACTGTCCCTATGGGCACTCTCTCACTAAATGACCCATACCACCACAAGTGTAACATGGCCCTCAGGTCTGAATCTATACTCCCTGTGTCCTAGGCTGATGTGAACCTTCGGTCCTTCTAGAACCACTATATCCACCCTTAGAGGACTGTTGAGTCCTAGTTGGCTATGCCTGAGGGGTCTATATCCTCTGATCCTGTCTAGGACCCTGAGACTACCACTATTTGGGCTTAGAGCCCTGATAACCCTGTGAATGCCTCTGTCTAGAATCCTGCTGAGATCTCTGTTGCTGAGACTGTTGACCCTTAAAGGATCCTACTAAGTGATTCTATTTCCCTTTCCAAGGGGGTCTCTACTGTCCTGACTACTGGAAAGAGGGGTTTCAGTGCTGAGACCGATCCCGGGACTCTTGTCTAGTGTGGATGTCCTCGGCTACAAGTGTCATCTCAACTGTCTCTCTGAATGTGGTAGGAAAGGATAGGTGTACTGTGCCCTGAAGAGACATATTAAGTCCCTTAATGAAATGGTGGATATGCAGTTTCTCATCCTTCATGTCATCAACACAGGGAAGGATCTTGAGAAACTGACTCTCATACTAGGCCACTATGAGGCCTCTCTACTGGAGATCATGGAACTCCTCTATTTGTCTCTGTCTGAAATGCTTAGAGAGATACCTCTCTCAAAAATGGGCAACAAAAGTCTCCCAAGTGAGTGTGTCAATACTCACCCCACCTATGGACACCTCCTTCTCCCACCAAGTGGAAGCCTTCTCTCGTAGGAGATGAACTGCAAGTCGTGCCTTTAGATTACTCCCATAAGGGCGCAATCCAAAACATTGTTGTAAACTCTATAACCAGGCCTCTGTTACTGATCCATTAGTGGATCCCAAAAACAAGGGTGGCTGGAGCCATAATAACTCTCATATCTCATCTCCAACATCTCTAGGAGGTCTCTCTCTAGCATGTATCTCATGCTCGCATGGTATTACAACCTGATGGACTGACTCACCCTCCTGATCATCATGACTCTTAATATTCCTGGGTGAGGGAATCCTACTTCTCTCTCTGCTAACTGCTCTATCATTTTCATAAATATATGCTTCCTTTTCTGGAATCTGCTGCTGAACTATGGGCGGTAGTCTCTACTGAATTACCCCAATCATATTTTGGAGAACATTCAAAATATCTTGGTTAGTGTTCTGAGGTGGTGGAGGTGGTGGAGGTGGAGGTGGTGGATCCTCCTGTCCCACCCCACCATGGGGAGCTCTACGACCCCTGCCTCATCATTTATCTCTAGTGACGGCAGGCATCCTACACAATAATTTAAATTTGAATGAGTTGAAACGTACTGGGTTAGGTTCCTAGTGTTGAAACATGGCTCTAATACCAAAATGTCATGCCCAAAACTAGGGATAAACACACATACAAAAAAATTTAAAATGCAAGTACATACCACTAACAAAGGATGTGTTGAGGTAATGTGATAGCATGGTGAAGTCACACCACATACTAATGTAGAATTAGAGCATCAACTTGTCATACGGTTACTTGAACGCTTGGGTCAAGTTGATTTAACTCTGGTTCCATGTTTAACTACGTGTAGTATCATGATGATAATCAATTTTTAAGAATCATACATTAAATTAGGTTGATCTGATAATTACTTTATTTCTTAACCTTGATTACAACTTATTCATTTAAATCTAGTCCCAATTCTCTTTCGACCATTAACCACTAGTTTAAAACTAATAATCAAAATCTAATTTAATTCTTATCCTACCAAAAATCAATTTTAATTAAACTCTTCCCTTCAAATAACCCATGCAAATTTAGTCATTAATTCCCTAATAGAATATTAAATTAATCACAAATAGAAATTTAAATTAACCTCTAACCCCTTTGAAACACATGGGCAACATAATTCAATTTATCGTAATAAAATTAAATTAACATCTATCTATACATTTTAAATTAGTAGAATAAATCTACTTTTCTAATAGGCTAATCGATTTCAATAATAACGTGAATTGCTACATTATTATTCTAACTAGGTAATTAATACAAGTATAATTTTATTAACAAATTGGCCAATCTATACATTTTACATAAAAACTACATCTATTAATCAATAATTAACTACAAAATTAAATAAACTATATCTAAACAATACTACACGATTTAGATAAAACAATAAGAAATTAAATCCATACATATTAGCAAATCTATATATTTCACATAAAAACTAAGGTTATAAATCTAGTAATTAAACTACACAACTTAAATAAACAGTATATCTATTAAATGATACTACATAATTTAAAATAACACAATAAAGAAATAATTCTATTTAACTAACTTAATCTATCTAAATATAATGATCCATTTTAATTATTTACCCAATAGATAAAGTAAAATATTGTTTTAATAAGTTGTTCAATACTTGATTAAATATGATTATGTTATTAAATCTATTAACTATCAACTAACTACCTACTGACTAGCTATAATCTAACCTATCTACCTTTCACATCACCTATCCAATATCCTATCACATCATTTCCCCCCCTTATCCCCATGGCCCACTTGCCAAGTGGGTGGGGGGAGATGGAAATCCTAATCATCCCCTAAGGTGGCATGGGTTTTAAGCAAGGCAATGTCTTTTTAATAAAACCAACGCATGGTTTTAAGGAGATGTGGGGTCCACTAAGATTCCCCCCCCCCCAAACCCAATGTTTCAAACTTTATGGGAGGCAGAAGCTATGCATGGAAAAGGGAGGGGTTGACCTTCTCAACAAGGACATGTCAGGAGGTGGCGTGAGCTTGGGAAAGGGTGGTGTGAAACCCACTTAACATATTTGCAGCCCCTTTTTCCATTAAATACTTTACTTCAAACTTAAACAACAGTCCCATCCTATTCCCAAACAAGGGGAAATAAAGAGGTAAGGGAGGAGGTATATGTGGGGCCCACAGGGATGGGTGATAAGCAAGTCATACTATGACTTCTTTTTTTTTTATTAATTAGAATTTAGTGATTAACAGGGGGGTTAGGTTAGAGAGTTAGCATGCTAACTCTAATTAGGAAAAGGCATCTTGGGGAGGGAATGTTCTCTATGGTAAAGAGAGCTATTTCCCTTCCCATACAAATTTCAGAGAGCATTTTTGCTCTAAAAATCTAGAAACTAACATTTGAATAATTTGGCTTTAGTTGTATTGTTTTCTTGGTTTATTTATAGGGGTAGTTAATCAAATGCATTAGCATTAATTTATTAGTGCAATACACTAGGTGACTATCAATTGGATATTGAAATTAGTTGATTTTATTTTTACTTTAATAAATAACTTGTTGATTTTTCTATTGTTTCAAGTTTATCTTTTCTCCTCAAGAGTGGAAGTTGTAATAGGGATTTTAAAGCAAGTATTGAACCTATTGAAAAGAAATGTAGATTTACAAAGAAGAATGAAGTGTTTTAACATGGAAGCTTGCCATTAGATACATTATGAAGATTAAAAGAACAAAAATCCCCAAGATTATATATACCATGGAAGACCATTACATTGCTTTTCTTCCTTTAATGAATCTATTACATAAAGAATAAGATCTTTTTACATCTTGCTTCACAAATCTTACAAAATAGACATTACAACACTTAACAAAAATAAACTTCAATACAAGGAGTAATCATGAAACATTAAAGTTACTCTCTCACAACAACAATAAAATGAATTCTTCTCCCAAGCTTTTCTACATCCAACTTGACTTCAAAACCTGCAAATACGTGAGGGGAACCATGGAAAGCTCACCTCCCAACCAAGGTCTCAAGGAGACCACCCCCAAGCTTGGAGAACCAAGGCTAAATAAGATAACACATCCCAATTCTCACAACTAACATATATGCACAACACAACAATTTAACTCCCAACCAAGGCTTCACAAATAAGTTTTCTAAACCCATTGAAGTAGGGTGAAGGTGGGTTTTTCCAAGCAGGAGAATGCCATTGCATTTTCAAATTTCTCAGCAAGATTCTTTCCATGCCTTTCCAAGGCTACATTGACATTCCTTCCATATACACATTTGGTCATTTCTATACCAAAATAATATTTACAATATGGCTTCATAGAGCCCATACTCCATGAAATTATCCCTCCTCTCTAAGAAAAGAGACTCTCACTATAATGGAGAGCCCAACTAACCCCTTACCTAAGGCCACTTCTTCCCTTCCCAAAGGGTGAGTAATGCCTTAACTCCCATGAACAATACTCCCAACCCAAAAGAACAAGAATGAAACAAAATTCAAATGCATTCCCAACCCAACACATAACAATAAAATCTACATACAACAACACTATACAAGATTTACATATATGAACACCATACAAGATTTACATATTCATGAAACAATAACATGCAAGTCTAAAATGCAAGAGTATTTCTCAATGGCAAGAATCCACCAACCTTGGTCTAAGAAAATGGCAAGAATCTAGTTGAGAAGAAGCCCTTATCCTTTCCTTTTTCCCTTCGTCCAACCCTATTGTCCCTAAAATTAGAGAGTGGGTGAACACCCACTAAGTTTCTCCAGACCCTCTAAAAAGACCCCTAGAAGTGTACTCAATAATTATAAATTAATGAGACATGCCCTATAGTCCTTTTTTCTTACCTCTTGTCTCCCCTCTTAATTGAGAGTTTAGTAAGGAGTGTGGGACAAGTTAGATGCATGAGGTCATTTCCTTTTTCGCCACTTTTGAAAAGTAGGCATTTTGGGGGGCCATAATGGTGATCTAGGTTTTTTCATAGGTAAAAAATAGCTCCCAACCCAAGGTACCCCCTTAGGGTTAACTAATGTAGGCCAAAAATACACTCTAGGGTCACTTTTGACCCCTCCAAAATACTCATAAAGTTCAAATCCGAATTCCAACTCGATGTGATCCCTACAAGACATCTATATGCAAGTGGGATTAATATAACATCCTATAAAATTTGGTGATTCTTGCCCAAGCCCTAATTTGACATGTCACCATCCACACAGACAATACAAGTGTCAAGTGACACCAAAAAAAAATACACATCACATTCACAATGACATGTCCAAACAACAACATGAATTCAAACTATTAACACACATTTAGATTACATTTACAACAAATATCACATTACAATGAGGTTTCAACCCCCTATTGGATTAAACCTTGGCTTACTCAATTCACATGTGTTTAGCCCTGATTCACCGAATAATTCTATGGTTCTCTTTCCTGCACACTAAACTCGAGCATCAGTAGTCCAAGATAATAAAATCACATGCAATATACATTTTTAATTCATAATTAGCAACATTAATCAATAGCAGAATTAAATCCCTAATTACAATTTTCATACAGGAATGTTTAAAATATAATAATTCCATAATCATCATGACATAACATCCATGAAACAGTCAAGTCTAATCATGATCCGATCTTCTCATCAATTCACTTATCTAAACATATATAATTAAAATCAACCGCATGTTCTACGTCTAATCTATATCAAAATGTAATCCATACAATATAATCATCATCATAAACATAATATCTCGAATCTCTGTCAGGATAATCAAAGAGTGTATCAATGTATCAAAACATAAAGTATCAATGTGTGATCGAGCAGTAAAGCTATGATGGGTCGGGGTGAGGCCCCACATCCTCTCCCACTAGGCATGAGGGTATGTGCAAGATCATGAGGGCCCAAACTATGCCCTTAAGTGGCAATGAAAAATTAGCAAATCAGGGTTAGTCAATTTGACGTGAAAATTTGAACTAGCTATCAACCTAATACCGAAAAGTTGTAAGAATAGAATCTATAGGAAATTGAATGTAGTTTCTAAAATAATAGGCCTTTTCTGAAAAAATATTAATATAATTGGTGAAAAGTATATATTTCAATGCAGTATTACAAAAATTTCAAGAAAAAATAAGTAGGTGTATGTCTGACCACCTTAATCATGATAAAATGATAATATTTTTTAATAAGATTTTAGATATACATAGTAGAAAATAACTAATAATTACTTACCGAATTCAAAATTTGACAACAATTATATCGATAGAAAGCTGATAATCTCCTTAAAATACCCTTTTCATTTCTTCAATTTTGGGGGAAGAAAAATTCATCAACTACATGGTCGAAATCTAAAACTCAGAGAAACAGGGGAAAAACATATTTTTGGGACATTTGAAGAGTTGACCAGGTAGGTTTGGTGCACAAAGCAATACCGAGCCTAATTGGGTACCTTATTTTTTCAGGTACCCAAAAACCCTGATAGAATTTTGAATTTTGAAGTTTCCCTCCCCTTTCTCCCTCTAAATTTGTTTTCAACCCCTTTCTCCCTCTCATTTTTTGATATTATATATTAGATATATAATATTAGATTATATATTATATATTAGATTATATATTAAATATTATATAATATATATTAATATTAAATGTTACATTATAAATCATATTTTATATATTATTTTATATGTATTATATATATTAATATGTATTTAACAATATATCACATGATATCTTCATATTTAAATTGTATGTAAAATATATTTATATTATAATATATATATATATATATTCAGTATGATATGTATTATATATTATATATAAAATATTATTATATATATAATAAAATCAAGTATAGTATATATATAATATATATATTATATAGGACATATTGATATATAGGTTAATTACACTAGTATAAGGGGTCATAAAGCGTTCCTAGGGGCCCTAACGCTTGAGAAAGTGTACTAGGACCTCTTAGGTCCCTTTGTAGCCCCTGAAAACACATTTGTAAACTCAATTGTGTTCCAAGGGGTCGTACGACCCCTTGAGACACACTTTAGCATTGAAATGTGTTGAAAGGGGTCATTGGGACTTCCTTAGGGTCCTAACACATAAGAAGGTGTAGTAGGACCCCTTAGGTCCCTCTGTGACCTTCGAGGACACAATTGAGTGTTCCAATGTGTTCTCGGGGGTCAGAGAGGGACCTAAGGGGTCCTAGTACACTTTATCACGTGTTAGGACCCCTAGGAAATCTTCATAACCCCTTTTGACATATTAGAACTCTCAAGTGTGTCCTAAGGGATCTTACGACCCCTTGGGAGACACTTGAGTGTCCAATGTGTTGAAAGGGGTCATAAAGACTTCCTAGGGGTCCTAATATGCCTTACCACACGTTAGGACCCCTTGGATGTCTCCATGACCCCTTTTAACACATTATAACACTCAAGTGTGTCCCAAGGGGTCGTATGACCCCTTAGGACACACTTGAGTGTTATAATGTGTCAAAAGGGGTCATGGTGACTTCCTAGGGGTCCTAGTGCATGATACGAAGTACTGGGACCTCTAGGAAGTCCCCATGACCCCTTTTGACACATTTGAATGCTCAAGTGTGTCCTAAGGGGTCCTAAGACCTCTTGTGACATACTTGAGCATTCAAATGGGTCAAAAGGGGTCACAGGGTCTTCCTAGGGGTCTTAGTACACCTTATCATGTACTAGGACCCCTAAGAAGACCCCATGACTCCTTTTGACCCATTTGAACACTCAAGTGTGTCCCAAGGGGTCTTAGGACCCCTTAGGACATGCTTGAGCATTAAAATGGGTCAAAAGGGGTCATGGTGACTTCTTA
>MU226410.1:2560360-2585146 GCA_018584345.1 Thuja plicata
AGAGTCAAGAGAGACCACTACACATTATGTTTGATCATCCTCCCTAGCTAAGAGGGAGTGTTAATGTTTGTAGCTTCAGTCGTATGATCATTTAGAATACATATAATATACTTAGATATTGATTAATTATAATATATTGTAGTTGTATATATATATGTTATATTATATATATTATTATTAAACATATATTATGCAAACTTATATTATTATAATATATGATTGATTAATGAAACATTATAAAATTATAATGAATAGACATGTCCCATGAAGGGACATGTCTCTCCTAGCCTCTTTCCCAATATAAATGAAAGAGAGATTGTTGCATTTGAAACACACAAAATATATACAAACAGTGCTATTACATTTGCAGAGATCCTAAAACTTAACAACATGAATAAGGGATGCAATAAAAAACAATGATAGTGAATCTTTTAAAGCAGGAAAAAATTAGTGATCAAAGAGCATTAAATATTTCCAATGATAAAAATGGTAGGTTGTTAGAAATACAGTCCAAATAGTGGCATGGTGACAATCAAATAATCTTAATACATTGTCTAATCTCATCATCATGACTAATAACAGGATCAAGTTTCCCATGTGAGACCATTTCTATTAAATCCTTCCCATACTTTTATAAAGCTTCGTATTTTCCTATAGGATCTACAATTAAATATTTACTTGCTCTTCAGAATTTGTCAACAAAAGGAGAGAATTTTCTCTCAAACCCTCCATGATTTTGAGCTATGTTTTACATCTTAGCCTGCCAATACTAATGAGAATTTTAAGTCAGAGACAATGAAAAACAATACTGCTCAATTTTGATTCCACTAAACAACTTTTGTTGTTCAAAAGTAAACATTTTTATTATCTACAAAAGTATACAAGAAAATATAATCAACAATAATACAATTCAATGTTAACATATAGCTCAAAGCCAGTTCAACTAACTAATCCAAACAATATTTGAGAAGATCAATAATAACATATGCAGGTTTGCCACATCATTTTTTAAACATCATTACAAGAAAATGATATTTCCCTGGTTGCAGAAAATACATAAAAGTGCATACATTATGTTTTCATTGTGTAGGTTCATCCTAACAAAGAGCTAGTGATATAACTTCAAATTAAAGTTACCAGCTCTAATATGCATGCCATGATTTTAGGTAAAATACCTTTACCTTTGCACACAAGAAAAAATACTTGTGCTAGTATATTGCTTGCACACATTATAAAATGATACTATTCACTCTAAGCTAGGTGATAATTACATAACTTAATAAAAGGAAAAAAATATGATAAGGATTTAAACATACTCTGATCAATGACCTTTTGATTCCCTTGCACAACTTGCACAACATCCTTCAAATCCTTTATTGTAAGTTGAAGGTCCTTTTATATTTGTTGTCCTAACTGTTTATCGTTTAGGAATGCAAGTACCATATGATCCATTAATAAAAATCATCTATGAATTTATTCTTGTGAACTCTAGCTAGATCCAGCAATGCAGTCAAAATTTGGACTTACTAAAGGACTTGTAGTATCACCAAGTACCTTTGCCTGGATAAAAGATGTCTTAGTATGTTAAATACTTGGAGTAACATATTTCTACCATCTAGATTCTGTGTAGGCATACCTTTGGTTGCTGAGAAATAAATTGATCTATAGCTTGAAGAATAATTGTATTATTGATTCCATCTTTGGTGAAAATCCTTTGTGCTAGTCCATTCTTTTGCTCAATAAGAGATTTCATTAGATCTTATATTTCAACAATTTGTTTCTTTCTTACCCTTGCTGCATCTACTGAGCCTACAAGGGCCTCCCATTCCATTTCCATAAATTCTGATTGATCAATCTGAAAGCATCAATACATGCTCATTAGAACTGAAATAAAAACATTTAAGAGAAGAAAACATGGAAGGACTCACAATGACACACTTTTGCTGCAGTGAGATTATCAATTGAGGGAACAATCTGTGCACCATTTCATTGAGATATACACTCCACAAGAGGCCTTTTAATATTCAACACCAAAGATATTTCTTTTTCCAACAAATAGTCTTGTGATGGATGAGTTAACAATTTTCTCAACTAGCAGCACAATAGGATGATGAACTTCTACATTAATGTTGATATTAAAATATGGATATGTTGAATTCTGACCATTGAAATTCTCTACAAATAAGTTGAATTGAATTTTATGAAGTATATGTTATGCTTTGAAGGTTGCAGACATTGATGTGGGAGTTTTATCATAATATTTTGATGCCCTAGGAATTGTTCCTATAGTAAAGACATTTAATGGTAGTGAATGAGGAAAGTTTTTACATTTTTGGGTATTGATGTTAGAATAACTGAGAGGGGGGGTGAATCAGTGGCCTCAAAAATATTCCAATAAATCAACCACAAAACTTTATATCTTAAATATAAACCTCAAGTTATCTTTAGTCCCATAAGATGTATGCCTTGAAATAATCTTAACAAATAACTACTTCCCAGAGTTAACTGTTAAACCTTATTCTTACTGTTTACCAATTAGCAGTCTTTCATTTACCAAAATGCAGTAAATAACTTAGTGTATACCGATCAATCTAGATTAGTTATGTGTAATGAAAAACACTAAAGTAATGACTCATAAACACATTGACACGTGGAGTTTTAACATGAAAACCCTATTAAGGGAAAAACCACTTGGGACCGGTAACCCAAAAATTTCACTCTTCTAAAGTGAGCTCAGTGAAGAGCCAACCTTTTTAAAGGTTACAAACACACTATTAAGTGTGACCTTGTTTGAGGATTTAAATAGAATAGTTTGTCACTTGGTATCTGGCATCTCTATGCTATCTTTATGACCAAACCTAGTGTAGTTTGTCACTTGATATCTAGCATCTCTATGCTATATTCATGACCAAACCTTTTGATACTCCTTAGGATGTATCTCAATATATAAAGGATTATTAAGTCTTGCTCGATTAAGAGACTTTCTGATCCAATGGTTAAATTGAAATAGTAAATGATCTGTTCACATATACAACTATACTTTGCAGATTTTCAGATCTATTGTAATCTCATAATACCTTTTTGATCAATATATCTTTTCAATACCTTTTCTCCACTTCTTTCTACTTGGCGATGTTGTGATTCTCTATTTCTCAGTGTCCGCAGAAATCTTTAGCTCTTTCCTTATCTTGATTGATCAGGACTGTGTGAAGTTGTTCTTCACCAGTATCTCTCCAGCATCCTCTTCTCTATTTACTCCTAATTCATAATGAATTAGCTTGTCTCTTTATAGACATGATTTCACTATTTCTAATTCCTTGAATTTCTTGTTCTTGGCGTAATCCACAATTCTAGCCTATCTTTCTTTAAAACTTTACTTCAGTTTTATCCCATAGATTTCTCTTAGACAACTGGAATAAAATAGCTTTAAAACTCTCGCTTATCTCTGGCTTTAACTTATCAATGAAAATAATATTAACAACCAGTTAACTCCTTCTTTAGCTCTTTCCAGCTAAGTCTTTTGTCATTTCTAAACTTCAGTTATTTTTTATGTTTAACTCTTTGTTAGCTCAGTCAACACTTTAGTTCTCCTCGGGCATCTCCTTCAGGGTTCTTTGTCAGTCGGTAAACACTTTGAAGTTCTGCTCATCGATAACGCTTGTGATTCTCCTCATTGGTAATGCTTGTGATTCTTCTTGTTGGTAATGCTTGCTCGGGTTTCTTGCTCGAGTATCAATTTGAATTTCCTCTCGGGTTTCTCTATCCGTCCGGGTGCACTGACTATCATTGTTTGTAGTCACTTAGTGCATACTAAAATTTTATGCATTATTGATAGTATAACCTTTATCTTTCTGGTTCTCTGAACTCTTTGACACTTTGTATATAACCAATCAGATTATATCAAGTTGAGATCAATGACAATACAATACATTAACTGATTTAATGTCTTGTATTAACTTTATGCAGTTTGATGATCATCAACTTAACATCTTCAAACATTCAATCAGTTATAGTTCATCAATCTCTACCTTTGACATTGATGGCAACACACTACATTATCACACTATATTATTACTAATACAATATGAAATATATTAGTTGTAGTTCATCAATCTACCAATTTCATTGTTCTATAACCAATACAAATGTTTGGCTCTCGGTAAGCTCATATAACATAGATTTGTTTCTTGCAGAGTGCTCTTTTCAATCTTCAATCCCTTCACTAGATAGATGTAGCAGCTTCTGATTCTGTCTTTGATTTTGTCTCTCCCTTTGACTGTTCCTCTTCTTGATCATCTCTTTTTCTTTTGACAACAATATAGATATATTCTCCCTTAATTCATTTCTTCCTTAAGTCATCTCTTCCTCATGATACTTCTCTCCCTTTTGATATTCTCTCCCTTTCTCTCTCAAGTCATCTTAAGTCATCTCTCCCTTATGATAGTCATGATGGATATTTCATATTTATATAATCTCTCTCCTTTGGATCTTCTCAGGATATTCTCTCCCATCTTGATATTATCTCCCTTTGACAACAATGCCAAAGTAAACATTGATCATGCCAAAGTTATATGCTTTCACCTTTTTTATAATATACTCCTTGAATTTCCCTATCCATCAGCAATATAATGACTCTAGTGTTTGTTGTAGATATGTACCTTTCTGTGTACTGATGTATCATTGCATTCCATCCTTTTCTTGCATCAACATGAATGATCTTTTGATTGTGTGTAGGTTGATGCAACCTCCTAGTCATCTTACTAACCAATAGACAAGGGTCAGACCCCTAGTCTCATTCTCAAGTACTCAAATGTATTTTTAGGTAATGGTTTTGTGAATATGTCAGCTAATTGTTCCTTTGATTGAACATATTCTAGTATCACCTCTTTCTCTTGCACTTGTTCTCTTAAGTAATGATACTTGATTGCAATATGCTTAATCTTAGCATGCATTACAGGATTCTTAGAAATGTTTATTACACTCGTATTATCACAATAGATAATCATTGGTTCAAGAATTTTCATATTCATACCTTCCAGTAATTGTTTGATCCATGCAATGTTAGAGTAGTTTGCAATAGCAGCCACATATTTTGCTTTTGTAGTAGACTTTGAGATGCATCCTTGTTTCTTGCTTATCCATGTGACAAGTTTGTCACCCATGAAGAATTCTCCTCCAGTTGTGCTCCTTCTGTCATCTAAGTTTCCAGCCCAATCAGCATATGTATAGACTTGAAGCTCAAATTTGTCTTCTCTTTTATACCATAAGCTATAGTCCTCGGTGTTCTTTAGATATCTCAAAATTATCTTGACAGCAATCATGTGTGATTCTTTGGGATTAGCAGAGAATCTTGCAACTATTCCAACTGCATGTGCTATATCTAGTATGGTATGAACAACATACATTAGTTTTTCAATCATTGATCTATACAAGGTCTAATTTACCTCATTTGATTTGTCTTCTTTTGTCATCTTACATCCAGTTGCTATAGGTGTTCCAATTGGTTTGGAATCTTCCATCTTGAATATCTTAAGCACTTCCTTGATGTATTTGGATTGTGTGATATATATGCTTGCATCTTTTTTTTTATTAAGGTAACAATAGGTTTTGAAGGGACCCTGAAACCCTTTACATAGAAGCAGAAAGATAAACAGGAAGCAACAAGAAAAATAACAAGCTGTCAAGCATGACACTACACCGAGAAAGGGCTAAAACCCAAATAGAAATTTATAGATCAGAACAAAGAAAAACAACAAAAAACAAACAAAAAAAACTCCTAGCAGTCAAGGAACAAAAAGCTTCTAGCAACCAACAACCTCCATCCAAGCAGCTAAACAGTTTCCATCTGGTCTTCTAGCTTCTGAACTTGGACCATCTGAAGTTCCAGGCACTGGATCGAATCCCTCAGCTTGGTAATATCTTTGGCCTGGATAATTTTCTAAATATGTCTTCTCAGCCTTCTCTTTTGCAATCTTCAACAAATTTGCATAGTGCCCATTAAATTCATCAAGTGTAATCTTCAAGTTTTTAATCTCATCTTTGTGTTGGAAAACATATTCTTGCATCTTGTTGAAGAATATGTAGACCAAGAAAAAATTTGATCTCCCCAAACATTGAAATCTAAAACTCCTTGCTCGTTTCATTAGAAAAATATTTACATAACATATCATTACTCCCAAATATGATATCATCAACAAATATTTCAGCAATCATGATGTTATCATCAATATCTTATTTTAAATACAGATTGTTATTTTCACTTGTTCTTACAAATCCTATGCTTATGAGATAGGAGTGAAGTCTTTCATATCAAGCTCTAGGTGCTTGTTTCAATCCATACAAGGCTTTGTGTAGTCTACATATCATGTTCCTCCTGTCTGGATCAACAAACTCTTTTGGTTGTTCAATGTATACCTCTTCTTCCAGTATTTCCATTTAAGAATTCAGATTTGACATCCATCTGGTATACCTTGAATCCTTTGAATGCAGCATAAGCAAGAAGAATTCTTACTCCTTCTATTCTAGCAACGGGTGCAAATATTTCACCATAGTCAATACCTTCTTCATGTGCATACCCCTTGCATACTAATATTGCTTTATTTCTTTTAACTTCTCCATTCTCATTCAGCTTGTTTCTGAATATCCATTTGGTACCGATGACATTCTTGTCATCTGGTCTCGGTACTAATGTCCATGTTCTATTCTTCTCAATCATTTTTATTTCTTCATTCATAGCACTAACACATTCTTCATTTTCAAGTGCAGTATTAACAAATTTAGGTTGAAAATCACAAATTAAACATCTAGTGTTTAGTGCCTTACTTCTTGTTCTCATTCTAGCCTTCTTATCTCTTTTGATCTGGTTCTATGGATGGTTTCTTCTGACATACTTGGAAAGTATCGGTTTAGTTCTTTGTTCATAATTTTGATCATCATCTTGACCTTCATTCTAATCTTCATCGCTTGGAACATCATTTTGAGTATTTTCGGTATTTGCAGCCTAATGCTCGGGTGTAATGTTTTGTTGCTCTGGTAGAGTGTCAGGTTCTTCAGTGTAAACAAACATGTTGTAGTCTTATGGTTCTTTTCTTCTTTCCTCATCATTTTTCTCTGCATATTCATCTATTCTGATATTTTCACTTTCAATGATTTTGTTAGAGGACTTGTTAAGACATTTATAACCCCTGTTCTTGGTGGAATACCCTAGAAAGATACCTTCATCACTTTTGAAGTTAAGCTTTCCATTTCTATAATCTTTCAAAATATAACATTGACTACCAAAAATTATAAAGTAACTTACATTAGGTGTGTATCCATACCATAGCTCATAGGGTGTCTTCTTGATATTTTTTTTCAATTGTACTTTGTTCAATGTGTAGATATCAGTACAGACAGCTTCCCTCCAAAATGTTTGAGTGATGATTTTCTCTATCATCAGTGTTCTTGCACAATCAACAATGGATCTCGTTCTCCTTTTAGCAATCTCATATTGATGTGGTGTTCTTGGTGCAAAAACATGTCTTTTAATTCCATGCTCATTGCAAAAGTTTGTGAATTCATCATAAACAAATTCTCCTCCTCTATCTGATCTCAAGCATTTCAATTACTTACCATTTTTTTTCTACCATAGCTTTATACCATTTAAACATCTTGAATGCTTATGATTTTTCCTTTAAGAACATAACTGTCATCATTCTAGAATAATCATCAACAAAGAGAATGAAATATCTATCACCATAGTAACTCTTTGTTATCATGGGTCCACATAGATCAGTATGGAATAATTCTAGAATAGCATTAGATGTATGGGCTTTTCTCTTGAAATTCGGCTTTTTCATTAAATACATTTTTGACAATTCTTACACATGATATTCTCGGGCTTTGACATGCTCGGTAAGCCTCTTAATTTCCTTTTATTTCTTATCTTAATCATGTTGTCAAAATTCACATGACATAATCTCTTATGCTACAAACATATGTCTTTGTTTCTAGCCATTAAAAAAGTTACCTTTTGTTTGTTCACAAGTTCCGATCAACCTTTCTGATTCATTAAAGATCTTTGCCTTCTTATTTTCAAATGCTACTCAGTGACCTATGTTATTCAGTTGTGAAACCCTCAATAGATTATGATGAAATAAATTTTTTCCATTAGTATGCAAAGAGAAAACAGTTTTAATAATCCATCGGTTACACTACACCAAAAGTTAGGTTTTTAGTGCAAACCAAAATTGTTAAGCAAGGGAGAAAACCGATGACACAGTTTTGTAGTGTAAACTGAAAGTGCAACCCAATCATGATAAAGTGGAACCTGACAAGATTAAATTGATAGAGGAACCCAATGGGTAGATTACAATGCAAACCAAGAGAACATAAAATAGAGGAACCTGAAAGAGAGTTCAACCAAGGAACACCGAAAGACAGTCAAACTAATTTTAGAGAAAACCGAGCATCAGACAATGAAAGTCAGTTATATCCCGAGAAAAGTGGATCTGACTTCCATGTCAAATAAAACAACTATATTTTATTTTTAGATTCTTGATTTGTTTTAAAACCATTACTTAAGGGACAAGAAACATTATTGTAATTTTTTTAATCAGTCTAACTGATTAAAAACATACAGACTAGGAGATCAAGGTCAAGTTGTAAACCTTTGATCATAGAGTTAAGTTGTAATACGTGAAACTTAATTAGATCAATCTATATTATAAATAGATATTGTAATCATTCATTTAAGAAGGATGTGAGGATGATTGTAGCCAACGAGCACATCTATGGATTAGACTGAGAGTTTCAAGAAGCAAAAAAGTAAAAAATGAATTTGGTTATCAAGAACCAAGAACAGAGACTACCGAGCAATAGAGGTATTAATCAATCACATTAGGTGATACATTTATACATGTGATTTGTAATGGATTTGTAATCAACAATTGTTAGATTGCATACACTCAATTCAATGAGTATTTTTGTCTTCATTCTAACAAGTGTAGAAAATAGAAGAAATCCTTTCAAGAAAGTTGGATTTAATAATCCTATTATAAATCTCTTAACCGAGTGCACACTAAACAATGTTGCTAAAGCTCTTAACAGAGTAGACCTTAACCAGTCTCCACATAATACTCTTAACAGGGTAGATCATCAGAAGTGATCAAATTGTAAGCCTTAACCAGCCTCTTCCAATCTGTAGATTGTGAATTTTTTGTGGGTGTCATCCCCACCGCAGTGCTTACCTTCTAACATGGGTTTTCTGCATTACCATATCTTGTGTTATGAGTTAATTACTTTCATGAATGTTTCTATGAATGTTTACATGTTTGTTAAAGTTTAAGAATTGATGTATCTTATACAAAGATAGTATAGAACATATGGTTGGTTATACAATTGATTACACAATGGATAAAAGTTAAAAGATATAAAAGTTTTAGAAGTATTTATTCACCCCTCCCCTCTCAATACACACTTCCCATTATTTCCAAAAATTGGTATTAAAGCTAGAACTATTATTTGGAAAGCTTAAAGACTTAAGAGAAAATATCATACAATGGAGAAGTGTAGACTTGACAAAAGTATTGAGAATCAAAAGCTAGAAATTTAGATCTTCTATGAGCAGTATAAAGAAGCTAGAATCAAGATGAGACAACTGTTAGATGAAATAAAAATATTATGGAATCTCAATGTAATGAAACATACTACCAAGAAGAAGAGATACCAGATCTATTTGAATCTTCAAGATCTACAACTAGCAAAGCATCAGATACATCAGAGAAAAGCATCACAAACTTAAATGAAATCAATTAACATCTGGCTGGAAAAAATCTCTGCAAATTGGTCAAGAGACGCAGATGGTAAAAATGATTGATGTCATGAACAATGCTAGACAAGCTGAGAAAGAAAGAACACTAGCTATTGATGATAGAAGGAAGATTATTGAAAAGCTACAAGAGAAAGATTCAGAAATACAAAGACTTATAGAACATCATCATGAGATTACAAATCAGATTAGTCTTATGAGTCAAGAGGAAAATAGAATAAATGTTGAACTCGTTGAAAGAATAGAAGCTATCGGTGAGCTAAGGGAAGAAAATGAAAAGCTAAAACAAGAAGTAAGAATTCAGCAGAAGCATAATGAAATAATCAAGAGAGTTCAAGAAAGAAATAAAATAATGGATGATTTTCTTGATGGACAAAGGAGAGCCAACAACAACACCGGACTAGGCTATACTGAGAATGGAAAATCACCCAGTCAAGTTGATACAAATAATGTCTATGAAAATCCAAGACCAAGAAAGTTGGCATGCAATCACTATGGAAAGCAAGCCACACATCAAATGTTTGTAGGAGAAAAAATGAAAGGTATTCCTAAATCTACATCTTCATTCATAAGAATTTTTTATAAATGTAACAAGAAAGGACATAAAGCATATGAATGTAAAACTTTGAGATGAAACAACCTACGAAGGAAACCTACATGGAAAAATATTGTCCTACTTGCAAAATGCATGGGCACACATCCCTTGAATGCTGGAAGAAGAAAAAGCAAGCATGGAAGCCTAAAGGTCAAGAAACTTCCTATCAACCGAATAGAGTCGGTAACTAGTATGTTTGGGATTACAACACTTGGGAAAATTGTATAGTATGTGGAAGATTTGGTCACATTGTTGCAAATGATATGAGACAATGGACAAGAAAGCCTAGAGGATGGACTAACCCTAGAATGGCATGTCTACACTATCATAAAGTTGTTCATCTGAAGAAATACTGCAGAGACCGAATGACAGAGACCAACACCTTTGCCAATGGAAACACCATTGAAAACATCAAGAAGATGAGAAACAAAATGTGGAGGAAAGCTACAAACACATATGAATTTGGACCGAGAAGTGCAATTGGTGACACTTTATCCAATGGATATGGTGACATCACCACCCCCACCTAAGCAGAATAAGTAAGTATGGAACTGCATTATACCAAGTTATATTTTGCATCAATTCCATTATACATAGTTAAAATATCAAATCAGCATGATTATAGATGCACTATGGTATTACTTGTTATCATTTTGTTAAAACAATTTCATCGGTCAATACATACCAAAATGCATCGATATACAAACAAAGATAAGTTGTCTACACTTACCGAGAATTGTCAATTAACAGATAAAAGCTAAAGTTGCTAGTGTAAACCCAGATCTGTTGGTAATCAAGTGAGTTGAAAAAGTTGTCTTCACCATACACTGAAATCCATCGGTGAAAGAAATAAGTTAAATGACTGCCCCGAAGCATCACATTGTTACCGAAAGAGAAGTTAGCATTTCACCTGATGACTCCATCTTCACACATCGAGGAGTGGTTGAGCATTAATGACTCAACTTAGGGAAAATTCTATAAATAGATGACGGAAGGGTTTCATTTCTCACCAGCGACCAAAGCAAAGAAACAGAGCGAAACCAGAGCATGAATAAACAACATTGCAAAGAAACTCCAACCTGATTCATAGCACTCCAAGCAAATCACTCACAACTATAGAGGTTAAAGTAAGTACCATCATAAATCGAGTACTTTGTTTATCATTTACAGGAAAGCCCTAATTTCAAAATCAATGGAGACCACATCAAGAACCGCTAAACTCAAGAGTGTTAAGAAGAAAAAGATCAATCTTATAAAGAACTCTACTTGTGAGGAACCACATTATAAGATATGTCCATAGGTTGCTTCACAACCCAACAATGCTGGAGCATTCTCAAGAATACCAGCTAGGGTTTTTCTCGTCAAATACATGCGAGCGTATATACACTGCAAGATTGCATAGATTGGCCACCTGGAAGTTGAGAAAGATTTCAAGAATCTATACAATGATGATGGCACTATCAAGGAAGAGCACAAACACATCAAAGTAAAAGGGCTCACAAATTCCCTATGGTTCCCGAAGGAATTCAAGACCGAATGGATTCGGTTAGTACTGAGCAGGATACATGACCTAAAACTATGGTTGGATGAGCCTAAACTGATAAAAAGAGATGTTATACATGTTGTCACTGGTTATCCAATAATAGATAAGGTAAAGGCATTGAAGCACCTGCCTCAAGCTAACATTGAGAAGAACACAGGAGCCAAATGTGATGGAAGAGGACTTAAGGTATCAACCATTACTGATGATGAACTAAAATTTGTAGCATGTGTCTTAGGATACAAGTTCTTTTAGGATAGAAGGATGAACAACATTGCATCCAGAGTAGTGTATACAGCATACAAGATTTTCAAGAAGGGAATTTAGTTAGATCTGTCAAAACTTCTACTCAAGCAATTAGAAGAGAACTTGAAGACAATAAGAAATGCAAAATCAAATTCATGTAAGTTTGGTTCACTTATCATGTGCATAATCTTCTATTTCCAAGAATCTTTCCCATCTATAGGAAATGTGCAATGGGACACAACAAGACCAGTGACCATACAGATTAGTGAGTTTATAAAATCACTAGGAGATAATTTTGAGTCAGTAATGGATGAATACTTTGTTGGGTTCAAGGAGACAATTCAGAAGAGAGTAAGGATCCTAGAACAACTAATTGAAAAGTTCAAGACTGATATATGTTTCATGGTAGACACTGACTACACATACATCAAGCCAGTTGTACTGAGAATAGCATGGCTATCTCCACTTGACTATGAGGTAAACATAGATCAAGCATCTAATGCAATTGATGCATTAATAAATGATCCATTAGACAAATCGCAACCTAAGATTGGTACGTATGAAGAATCCAAAGAAAGGATTAAAACTAGCTTGGTTGTGAAGAAGATTGATAGGAAGAAGGATAAGATGGTTAAGAACTTAAAGAAAATGTTGTCAGTAATAGAAGAAGAAACCGAAAAAGACAGAAGAAATTGAGGGAAAGTCACCTAGCGGTGAAGATGAGAAGGAGAGTGACTCAGAGTCTACAGAGTCAGATACACCATTACCTCCACTAGCTAAGAAGCCTAGGACTATAGCTGCAACAAGGATAAGAAGTCAAACAGCCAAGTATGCAAGTCCTTCACCTATAAAGAAAGGTCATGTAAGGACCTATAAGAGGAAACCTCAAACAAAGAAAAGAGGGCTGACAAAAATAAGGAAGTTCCTGATAACAAGGGAAGACATTGAGGACACCAAACAAGATGAATCTATCCAAAAGGAAAAGAATAAGATTCTTGAAATAGTTGATGAAGTGTGTGCCTCAATTTTCAAATCAAGTACAGTCAATGATAGAAAAATCAAGAAATGGCTAACATTGGATCCAGTGGATCAAAATAAGATTGAGGAGGCAATAATCAAAATGATGTGCAAATTCAAATATCTCCCAATACAACTGGTAGATAATATGCCAAAAGAACTTCAAGATAGATTATCGGTAAGATGGACATTTTCCTTGTACTCTAAGAAAGAGATTAGGGAAAGAGACCTAGTATCTGTCATGCCTCCTAAATAAAAAATGGAGGAAATTAAAGAGATGATGAAGAATCACTCAAAAAGGTTCTCACCGAAGTTGAGAGCTTTCCATGTGCTTCAAGGACATCTACTGGACCTAGATAGAAAGAGTGAAGTTGAATGGAGAAAGATACTTGATATTCCTAAAAAGGATACAAGTCCCGAGCCACAAAGAGCTCTTACTAAAAATCAACAGAACAAGGATAATCAGGCTACACAGAGCCCTAAACAAATTGCTATCACTAATGAAGATGTCACAATAGTAGAATTGGACAAAGAAGAGTTGAACAAACATGGCAACAAAAATATGGATGTTGCTGATGAAACATGGCCGGACAATACAGTGGATAATATTGTTATTGAAATCACCAATGATCCTTCAAATGATGTAAATAAAGATGAAAATCTTACTATTAAATCTGATCAAACTAAGGATCAAGATACATCTCTTGATGCTGCATAACTACACATACCAAGCCAAATGCTATTATTGATTCAAGCAATCAATATATAGTCTCACAAAAGGAGAAGACCCCCAAGCCCGATGCAAGCATACCCGAGGATAAGGGTAATGATGATAAAAAAGATACATCTGATGAAAAGGACACAATTGATGAACAAAATGTCATCAAAGGAGAACAAAAAGATGGAGATACCACCGAAAAAGATGCACAAGTAAAAGATGCAAATGAAGTGCAAAAAGAGAAAGATGAGCAAGAAAAGACAGTTGATACCATGCCAAAGGATACAAAAGGCAAAGCTGTATATACACCAAAGGTTTATAAGGAGACATCCTCAGACAATTGATAGGCAAACACCGAGCAGCAAGAAAAAGGTACAACTCCACAAAAGCCTTCCTCTAGCACATCATACCAAGTAGAGAAGCTGGCTATGGTTCTACATACAGGTGGATCAGAGAAGAAAAAGAAGAAGACCAAGAAAAACAAGTTGGAAGTCACACTTGATGAGATAATTGAAATACCTAAATGTGACCCAACTACATTATATTTTGAATCACTCCAAGAATATGGAGAAATCTATCAAAGGAAAGCTTTGAAAGAGAAGCTTAAGAAGAAGCACCGAGATTCATTGGTACTGGAGAACACAAGGGACATCTTAATTCAGATAGTTTTTGACATAGATATTGATCACAATTCCCCCATTCTAGATCAACTTGTCATCCTCACCGAAGCCATCACAACATAGAATGTAGATGCAGAAAAGGCAATTGAGGAGCGAGCAGAATAGAAGTTTCAATACAAATTGACAGAAAAGATCAGCCAAGAAGTGGTAGAAATAAGGTAAAGCTTTCAGAGTTATCAAATGAATTAGATCCAATAATTACTGAAGTTGTTTCCTTAATACAAAATATATGCACTTTAGAGAAATTTACAAATGATAACAATGACAAGATTGCAAGGATCTATTCTTATCTAACTGCAAGTGCACAAAGTCTAATCACCAATGGAAATGCAATCAAATTGCATTATGAGAAAATCATTGAGATCAAATGGTTAAGACAAGAACTTTGGGAAGCAGAGTCACAGTCCAGAGAGGAGGTTACCAAGATATAGTCTCTACTTTTACCAAACCTCACACTTCTGCAAAAACACCTAATTTCAGCAAGGCAACTTATTGCCACCCCTGAGATGTCTGTAGTAGACAGCATCTACGACATGCATGCCCAGATAACATTAGAGTATATGGCTCTTGAGCATCTAAAGGAGAAATGGGAGAAGATGATGAAGGAAATTAAATCCTCTCACTCTCATATTTTTATAAGCTATAGGTATCACCTTTTCCCTTAATATCAAAAAAGGGGGAAAAGGAAAATAATATGTACAGAGCATATAGTAATATGGGGAAAAGGAAGAAAAAGGAGAAAAGCATAATATAGCACAAAGTTAAAAGGAAGAGATAGTATAAAGACAAATTGTACATACATATAATATATCAGCATATGCATAGGGGGAGTCATGAAATGACTAAGGTAATATACAAGGTGTATATACTATAAATCTTTATTATTCTACACATATCATTTTTTTATACTAATGTCAAAGGGGGAGATTGATGACATAAATTTTTTCCATTAGTATGAAAAGAGAAAACAATTGTAATAATTCATTGGTTACACCTTACCAAAAGTCAGGTTTTTAGTGCAAACCAAAATTGCTAAGCAAGGGAGAAAACTGACGACACAGTTTTGTAGTGTAAACTGAAAGTGCAACCCTATCATGATAAAGTAGAACCTGATAGGAGTAAAATGAAAGAGGAACCCGATGATAAGATTATAGTGAAAATTGAGAGAACATACAATACAGGAACCTGATAGAAATTTAAACCAAGGAACACCAAAAGATAGTCAAACTAATTTCAGAGAAAACCGAGCATCAGACACTGAAAGTCAGTTATATCCTGAGAAAAGTGGATCTGACTTCCACGTCAGATAAAATAGCTATATTCTATTTATAGAATCTTGATTTGTTTTAAACCCATTACTTAATGGACAAGAAACATTATTTTAATTGTTTTAATCAGTCTAATTGATTAAAAACATGCAGACTAAGAGATCAAGGTCAAGTTGTAAACCTTTGATCATAGAGTTAAGTTGTAATACATGAAACTTAATTAGGTCAATCTATCTTATAAATAGATGTTGTAATCATTCATTTAAGAAGGATATGAGGATGAATGTAGCCAATGAGCACATCTATGGATCAGACTGAGAGTTTCAAGAAGTAGAACAACAAAAGATGAATTTGGTTATCAAGAACCAAGAACAAAGGTTACCGAGCAATAGAGGTATTAATCAATCACATTAGGTAATACATTTATACATGTGATTTGTAATGGCTCTGTAATCAACAATTTTTAGATTGCATATGCTCATGTTAATGGTTATTTTTGTCTACATTCTAACGAGTGTAGCAAATAGAAGAAATCCTTTCAAAAAAGGTGGATTTAACAATCGTATTGTAAATCTCTTAATCAAGTACGTACTAAAGAGTGTTGCTAAAGCTCTTGACAGAGTAGACCTTAACCAGTCTCCACATAATACTCATAATAAGTTAGATCATCAAAAGTGATCAAATTGTAAGCCTTAACCAACCCCTTCCAATCTGTAGATAGTAAAGTTTTTGTGGGTGTCATCCCCACTGCAGTTTTTACCTTCTAACAGGGGTTTTTGCGTTACCATACTTGTGTTATGAGTCAATTACTTTGATGAATGTTTCTATGAATGTTTACATGTTTGTTAAATTTTAAGAATTGATATATCTTACACAAAGATAGTATAGAATAGATGGTTGGTTATACAATTGATTACACAATGGATAAAGGTTAAAAGATAGTTTTAGAGGTACTCATTCACCCCTCCCCTCTCAATACACACTTCCCATTATTTCCAACAAATTATAGTTAAGTCCTTTTACCTAGTATGCATTTTCACATTTGATTAGTGTATTCAACATTATGGTTTCTTTACCTTCAACTAGACAAGGTGTGTCATTACCCATTCTTACTTATCCACCATTATAACACTCAAAAGTTTCAAACTTTTGTTTATCATGGGTCATGTGGTGAGTGCAGCCACTATCTATAATCTAGACGTCATTATTACTAACCTTAAATATGAGTGCAGTCTCTACATACATTTCTTCTTCGTCCGAATCATCCTTCATGGCCACAAATACCATCTCAGTGTCTTCATCAAATTCAGTGTCAGTATCTCCATCTTTGTTCTCAGCCAGGTAACAAACTTTCTTCCCTTTGTCCTTGTAGTCTCGAGTATCTCTTCTGTCAGATTTTCAATTTCTTCGGTAATCTCTATTATCATTTCTATCAAACTTCTTTTCATATGATCTATCATTACTTCTGTCATCTTTTCTTTTGTTGGGACATCTAGCAGCAAAGTGTCCAGTCTCTTTACAATTAAAACATACAGGTGGTAATTTACCTTTGTATCTACATTTGCCTCTCTGTAATCTTCTAGCCATTAGTGCTTCAATCTCATCAAGATCTTGGTCATCACTATCACTTTCACTATCATTTCTCATAGTGTGTTTATGACTTGACTTACTTATTTTCAAAGAAGATTTGAAAGTAGACTCAATAGATGGTAAGACACTATTATCAAAGTTATTCATCTCAAATGAAATCAGTCTATCAACCAAGCTATCTAGAGTGACATTATTGTTTTCTATTGCTCTCATTTCTTGTATAGCATATACTCTAATAGCATATACATGTAGTAAGGTTCTTAGGATTTTACTTACCACTGTCTCTTCTTCAAGTATGCCTCCAACTCTTCGAATAGCATTGACTACCTCTTTTATTCTACAGCTATACTGAATGATATTTTCTCCTTCTCTCATTCTTAGGTCATCAAATTTACCTCTTAGGATTTCTGCCTTAGCTCTTAGTACATTAGCACCTCCTCCATGTACCAGCTTCAATTTGTCCCACATCCGCTTTGCAAAGGTGCAGGTTTTGACATTTTCAAATTCAGCATCGGAGAGTGAGGAAGCAAGTTTTATCATCATAGAATTGTGCTCATGTTTTTCTCTTAATTTCTCAAGTATGTGACGTCCTGTAGGAAACACATATTCATTATCCAAGTATTGAGTAACATCATTTCCAATACCTGATAGGTGGAATCTTATCCTTCTTTTCCATGATGCAAAGTTGTCCTTGTTCAACTTGGGCACATCTTGTTTTCTCATCTTGTGATCTTTTTCTTAGGTCTTGAAACCTTCCTTCTAAGCACACAAGATCTGATACCAATTGTTAGAATAACTGAGAGGGGGGGTGAATCAGTGGCCTCAAAAATATTCCAATAAATCAACCACAAGACTTTATATCTTAAATATAAACCTCAAGTTATCTTTAGTCCCAGAAGATGTATGCCTTGAAATAATCTTAACAAATAACTACTACTTGGATTTCACTGTTAAACCTTATTCTTAATGTCTACCAATTAGCAGTCTTTCATTTACCAAAATGCAGTAAATAACTTAGTGTATACCGATCAATCTAGATTAATTATGTGTAATGTAAAACATTAAAGTAATGACTCATAAACACATTGACACATGGATTTTTAATGTGGAAACCTTGTTAAGGGAAAAACCACTTGGGACCGGTAACCCAAAATTTTCACTTTTCAGAAGTGAGCTCGGTGATGAGCCAACCCTGGTAAAGGTTACAAACACACTGTTAAGTGTGACCTTGTTAGAGGATTTAAATAGAGTAGTTTGTCACTTGATATTTGGCATCTCTATGCTATCTTTATGACCAAACCATGTGTAGTTTGTCACTTGATATCTAGCATCTCTATGCTATCTTCATGACCAAACCTTTGATACTCCTTAGGATATATCTCAATATATAAAGGATTGCTAAGTCCTACTTGGTTAAGAGACTTTCTGATCCAATGGTTGAATTGAAACAATAAATGATATGTTCACATATACAACTGTACTGTATATTTTTAGATCTATTGTAAGCTCATAATACCTTTCTTATCAATGTATCTTTTCAATACCTTTGCTTCACTTCTTTCTTCTCAGTGATGTTGAGCTTCTCTGTTTCTCGGTGTCCACATAAATCTTTAGCTCTTTCCCTAGCTTGATTGATCAGGACTGTGTGAAGTTGTTCTTCACTAGTATCTCTCCAGCATCCTCTTCTCTATTCACCCCTAATTCACAATGAATTAGCTTATTTTTTATGTACATGATTTCACCATTTCTAAGTCCTTGAATTTATTTTTCTTAGCATGATCTGCAATTCTATCCAATCTTGTTTTAAAACTTTACTTCAATTTTATCCCGTAGATTTCTCTTAGACAACTGGAATAAAATAGCTTTAAAACTCTCGCTTATCTCTGGCTTTAACTTGTTGATGAAAACAATATTAACAACCAATTAACTCCTACTTTAGCTCTTTCCAGCTAAGTCTTTTGTCATTTCTGAAATTCATTTATTTTTGGTGTTTAACTCTTTGTTAGCTCGGTCAACATTTCAGTTCTCCTCGGGCATCTCCGTTGGGGTTCTCTGTCCGTCGGGCAACACTGTGAAGTTATTCTCATCGGTAACGCTTGTGATTCTTCTCATTGGTAATGTTTGTGATTCTTCTCATCAATAATGCTTGCTCAGGTTTCTTGATTGGGTTTCACTATGACTTTCCTCTCAGGTTTCTCTGTCTGTCGGGGTGCACTGACCGTCAGTGTTTGTAGTCACTTAGTGCATACTGAAATTTTATGCATTTCTGATAGCATAACCTTTATCTTTCTAGTTCTCTGAAGTCTTTGACACTCTGTATATAACCAATCAGATTATGTCAAGTTGACATCAATGACAATACAATACATTAATTGATTTAATGTCTTGAATTAACTTTCTGCAATTTGATGATCATCAACTTAACATCTTCAAACATTCAATCAATTATAGTTCATCAATTGAATCATGATCCTTTAAATAGGAATGAGTGGGTATGTTTTCAAGAGGTCCACGAACCTCTCCATATATTTGGTTTGATAAAACAATGAAGTGTTGAGTCTGTTTTATGTCATTGTCCTATCACTAGAAAGCCAAGTCTGGTATAGCCTAAATCAGAAACTAAAGTATTTTAAATCCCAAAGGAGTTTGAAAAATCATTGAACATGTCAAATATGTTGAAATAAGAGTATCCATGCCTTTGAAAAGTTATTTTTCAAAATTTGGACTTGTTCATAATGCAATTGATTCATTGCTACAATATAATATGAATGAGATTCATTGTCCCCATACTTCAAACTTAAAATGATGACAAAATATGTGCATTGTGCTCATAGAAGGAAAATATAGCATCATTACCAGACCAACACAACTTTATCATTTGTGTAATTATAGATTCTAGTTCTAGTCTTGTAGAAAGGACTCTGCCAAGTTACAATTTTGTAAACATAACCTATAAAATAAATGCATCATGAAAAGAAATCGAGAACATAATTATTCACATCTGATGGGGGACTGCATAGTGATATAGGAACCAAAAGGTATGCAAGGGAAATATGGATCAATAATTAAACACTTCTTTGAAACAACCTACAGTTCTTGAATCATCTTATATGAAGCATTCAGGATAGCCACACCATTTATTGTCCGTTCATTTACAAAATGAATTGTGTCCTAGTAAAATTCATTTGTGTCCTTGAATAAATAAAAATAACATAATCATGGGAGCATCAATGAAAAAATATTATAATAAAGATGTATATGCAAGTGGGTATAAAGCTATGGAAGTTTGTAAAGGTCACAAAAGGTTCATTTGAATGTGTCAAGGGTGTTAACCCAAGTTGTAAAGGTCATTAGTTAAAAGATATTGTAATAGTGCAACATTGCAAAAGCACAATTTTGTAATGTTGCACCAAAATGAGAGTAAAGAATCAGGTACTCAATGAATTGGGAAGTTTCAACCATTTGAAACTTTCTAAAGCCTTTTAAAAGGGTTATAAGTGGTTGAATGAAAAAGAGAGGGTATTCAGATTGGAGGTGTGAATAGAAAATGAAGCATGAATCAAAGGCAATCAAGTGTTTAAGGCATATAGCTTTGTGAAGGATTGTCAAGGTGAATGGAGGATTGAATCTATAGATTATGAAAGTAATATAACTTTATTTTGAGTTAAATGATCAAACTATGGACTTGAACTCAGCTGGTATTAGGTTTCTTGTGATCAATCTTTTTATTTTATGATTCTGAGCATTTTTCTATAGGAAAATGGATTGAATCTTTCCTAAAATTGATTGGGAAATGTAGAGACATGAATTAACTTTGATTTGAATTAAGTTAAAAGGATAGCCATAGAGTTTGGAGGGAGATCTTATAGAATTTGATAAAACTACTTTAAAACCCTCAATGACGGACCTATGCATAAGTGTTTGACAATATCTATGAATTTGACCATTGGAAAAATTAACAATTTGGTTATTCTAAAACCAGACTCAAAGAGATTTAATTTATATTTGGTCTTGTCTTGAATGGATGTGGAGAGAAAATTGATGCCCTAGTGGGCTTAACAGTCAAATTCCTACATTTTTTATAGTGATTCAAACTGTTTGAGTTTGTTTGGCATTTACATGATTTTAAATTGTGTGTACTAGATCAAATAAGGTTGTGCACCCTTAGAGGAACTTGTGTGAGTGTTGGAAAAGGATTTTTTAGAGTTTGGATTGGGATAAACCTCGTAGTAGTAGACTGGTCATTTTGACAATAATAGAGAATTCATAACAGAATTGCTTTTTTTTACATTTGATTTATTTTTAATGGTCACAAATATGGTTGAAACAGTACGTAAGGACCTTAAAAAACCTTAATGATGTTAAATGTGATAGGACTGAATTGTCTTTTCTATCTTGTCAGTCAATGTTGACAGGCTAAATGGTTGTTAGCAGAGATAGTAGGGTTGTGATGGTTTTTTTGTTGAGATATATTAAACCTTCTCAATAGATTGTATGTTGTGAATACATTTGCAGACATGTGTAGGGAATTACATTGATGTTGTGGTACTATTGTAAGTCCAAGTCATTTGCAGAAATGAAGACAAAATGTGTGGACACTAATGTTGAAGGAAAATGTAGCAGTACATTGTTGTACTAGTATGTTGTGCTTGAGCAGGTGGAAGGAAAAACTAAACAGAATTGTATTTGTGTTAAGGACATGGAGGAAGATGTGATTGTCAATATGTGTAGCAGGTACAAGAAAGGAAGAAGAAAGGGTGGTCAAGTACATGCTTTTGGTAGAGATCTATGAATGGTACAAATAGTTGAAAAGACTCCAAGATGTATTGGTAAGAATGTGTGAATAAATAATGACAATGTGACATGAGGTGTAGGCAGGCCTCATTAATGGTAGACCCAAAAGAGGAAGGGTAAGGCATGAATACCTTAGAAAGCAAGGTAAAAATAATTTTTTTAAAATTCTTTGAAGTAAGTGAATGGAACTAATGTAATATTTGAGGATTGGGATATTAGATCATGTGATAGATTGATCTTGATTAAGAAGTTGTAGTGTTAATTATTAAAATGGTGTGTTGGAGTGAACCTTGAAGAGGTTCTTGGTGAGTGTACTTATGGGTGTTTGTAGACCCTTTTGAAGAGGAACCTATCATATATCAACATGTATATTACTAAGTTGTTTCAACAAAATCTATTAGATCTCTTTATACAATTCATGGATAGAACTCTAAGTGGTTTCAAATGAAAGTCAATTCATCACATTATCATTCCCAATCAAATGAAAAGCATATTCAATCTAAAAACATGCAGAAAAAAACTCAACAACAACAACAAATAATGTGGTTGTTATCAAGGAACACTTGAGTTTACTTGTAAAACAACCTGCTTTATTACTTTTTAGTCCCTATCTAATACAATACATTTGACTTGTGACTTATTTGTCACCTTCCCTATCCTTTCACTGTAATCAAAAGATTTTTTATTGCATCTCTATTTCAAATAGAATTATTTCCATCCTACTACAATAAGACAGTCAGAGTTATGAAGGCTTAACAATATACTTCTCTCCAAATCTGTCTTCTCCCACCTATGAACTTGACCATCACAAGACCTTTATAATTCCCTTGACAGTTACAAACCACATAACCACCTTTTAGATTGACCATCATCCATTTTTCTTTGATAGATGTCCATACCCTGTTCCAAAGCCCCCATTTTGGCATAGGCTAGAAGGTTGCTAACAAAGGTTGTAGAATTTGAATTTACACCTGCCAACTACAATTGCTTGAAAGTTTCTAAAGCCTTGTCAACAAATCCATTTTGTGCATAACTTATAATCATGGCATTGCATGACATGACATCCCTTTGAGTTATTCTATCAAATAGTGCATGTGCCCTGTCTATGCTTCCACATTTCACATACTTGTCTACCAAGGAAGTTACAACTACAATATTTGACAAAAAAATTTCTTCTGTTATACTTTGGTATATGCTCATACCCTATTCCAAAGCTCTTGTTTTTGCATAGAGTGGAAGATTGATAGAAAAGTTTGTGGAATTTTCTTGAAAGTTTCTAAATCCTTTTCAACAAACTCATTTTGTGCATATCCTACAATGGTGCAGGAGCACCTAGTATCAGAGGAACACCATAAGGTCAATGATAAATATCACAAGGTTTTTGAGTTTATGTTGGTCTATGAGGTCATTTTGATGTATTAAGACTCATTTTAGAGTCATTTAAAATTATATTGAGTCATTTTGTAAAGCAATGTAATCTATTTGTGTAAAATAACCCAATAGGATCCTAGTAGGGTCAAAGTGGTCAAATTGTGTAAAAGTGCCGAAGAAATTGTGAATTGGATGTAAAATTCCTGTTTGAGTCCATTTTTAAGTGATGAGAGTGTCCATGTAAATTTTGATAAAGTTTGGAGTTAATATGCAAAAGTTATCACGTTGACATAAAAAGTTGTCATGTAAAAATGCATAAAAAAGTTGCAAAATTGATGTCAAGGGGAATAGGTTCAGTCATGGATCAGTTGGGATAGTTAGGAAACTAATAAAAGGCTATAAAAACTAATGTTAGGTCAAATTCCAAACAGTGGCAAGTTGGAGGAAAGTTTTGTAAGGTAGAATCTACAAAAACCTCTAACTATCACATTAATCTGCAGGTATTATAGATAGTTTAGAAGTTTGTGCACCCTTTTGGGAGAAAAACCTCCATGTAATGTGTACAGAAGGAATAGAAAGGGAATAATACTTCATGATAGTCATTTTTAATATATTTTTTATGAAGATTTAATAAGTCAAGTTGAAGTTTTTATCCATTATTCTTGACAGACGGTAACAACATGTTTCCTTACTGTTCTAAGTGCATTTTACATTGGTATTTGGATTAGTTTGTTTCTAAAACTGACTTGAAATTGTAGAATGATGAATATACTTTGTTTCAAACCAAGTTTTAGCATCATCCATGATTTATAGAGAAAGAACGAATGGATTTTCCAAATTCAGTCATAAACCCTCGCAATTTGGGGTTTGAAGAAAGAATTGTTAATATCTCTTGGTTAAACTGTTCAAAATTTTAGAAACTCTGGGATTTGTTAGTGTCTTAAAATCTCTTTCAAATTATTTTGGTTTCATATTAAATGGGTTTTTCTTTTGGATAAAATTGGTTCCCTAGGCAGGTTGCACATGCATTTATGATGCAGGAGCATCCTGGGTGTAAGGGCAATCTTGCATCACCCAAAAATATGTGTTTTTCTATTCAATAAGGGCTATTTTGTACAAAGCTGCTATTTTTGGAAACTTACTATTTTTTAGTAAGTTG
>MU226410.1:2590569-2613266 GCA_018584345.1 Thuja plicata
CCAATCGGAGCTACGGTTCAAAAGTTATGGCTTCTGAAAGTTGGGCTACCTAATCTCATGTTTTGTAAATATTTAAAGCTGACCCTTTTGTAATAAAAGTGAAAAATAATTAAATGCTAAGGGTAGTTGGCCTTAATGGTTAGATTTCTGGAACCTTCTCGGGCGGTGGAAAATTTCCTATTTAAGGAAGGCCTGTGGTGTTTTCTAGGGCAGTTCTGGGTGGTTATTTGAGGCTTTGTCCTATAGATTATTGTAAGGGATGCCCATGTGGCTTTGATATTGTAATTCTGAAGTTTGTAATTCCACATTTGTGGAGCCAATAAGAAGCCAATTTTCTGTTCTTGCAAATTTCTGTTATTTCTCTTTATTTCTGTCGTGTACTTGTGGTATTAAGGGGAGTCCCCTTCATCAATTTATTTTTCTAATTTTTATGACAGTCATTCCCATTTTTGGTAAAAGAAGCATAACTTTTATTCTAACCCTTGTATTTGGTTGTAAAGTGGAGAAAATGTTCATATCTAGGCCATAAATAATCTAAATAGAGAGATTAACAAAATAATTATTTTTGAAAAGTTATAAATGATTGTGTGCAACACTTTACAAGGAGAAACAGTAAGTTGATTAGAAAGTCCATGTTTACAAAGAAAGAATGATAATTGTTTGTGGACACGATATATGTATTGTTACCTTTTGATGTTTGGATGACCTTGATGATGTTTATTGGAGTTTCTAATCCAATTTTTTATTATTGTGACTAATGGTTTTAATAGTGGACAATGATTTTTCATGTAAGGATGGTTGGTCCACTAAGAAGGGGGTGAATCAGACAAAATCAAACTTAAATACTTAAAACTTAGCTCACTAATTCACTCGGTAGAAATGAATGCAGTAATGTTTGACTCGCCAAATAACTTAATAACTTAAACAACCATACATCTCTTAATATGCAAATAAATCATTCAAACTCAGTTAACACCATAATTAACAAGGAAACCCAATAAGGGAAAAACCTCTATGGGAACTGTGACCCACAATAAAAATGTATTGTTCTAAAGTACGCTCAGTTAAGAACTTATCATGTCAAAGATTACAAACACATTTTCTATATGTGACCCTGTTAAGGGATTCACCTAAAATTTGTTAATATCTTCAACCTGTTAGAAGTGGCCTTCTTAGAGGTCTTTAAACACTCTTTTGGAATGTCACCTACTTCTAGGAGTTACAAATAGGACTATTAAATCCACTTGATTAAGATATTTTCTATGTTATGAATGTTAATAAGAAAAAGTAAAACTATGATCTGTAAATATAGCAACTACCTTTTCTTGGGTCAGATCCTTTGTGCTCACATGAATATTGGCATTACATACTCCTTTTGTCTCTGCTCTAGACTGTAGATTCTTCTCTTTATGCTTCTCTTCTCTACTCGGTAATGTTTCTTCTTCAACTTCTTATGCTTCTCAATTTAAATTGCCAGCATCTCTTCTCTCATTAGTTCTCATCCTTTATATAGAAAAAATATTTCCTCTTAATCTCCTTGCATAGTTTTTCCATTATTTCTCTCAGTCGTTCGATCATCTTCTTCACAAATCTCATCTCGGTAAACCATTTAACTTTTACCTCCTAACTTGAACTTTTTCTTGGAACTTTAATAATCAAGTTTAACCTCTTAATCTTCTCCTTAGATCTTCTCATTGAATTTTCTCACTCATAGATCTTCTAACAAACTTCCTTTATCCTTATTATCAACATCCAGATCATCATAGCTTCATATTAAATTTGATCTTATCATCATTCTCAATCAATATCATGTACTTGGTAACTTTCCTTGCAACTTAGAAACTATCTTCATTCACTGCTTGGTGCCTAACTCATTCTCGGTGCTCGATAACTAAAACCGGCTAAGAAAACTCTATACCGACTGACTTTGTCTAGCTTGGTAGAGTAACTCTTTCTAGTCATAACTTAACTCTTTGCAATGTCTAACTTAGTCGATCAATGTACCGACTTGATAACATCAAATATATAGTAGAAAACAACTATCTCTACATTAATTCATCACTGTCTGATCTATATTTGTCACCCATTTAACTTCTCCTTGTGATATGGTAACTCAATATAAATTAGTAATCAATTATTTGACATCAATGAAAAAATAACAACTGATCTAACCATTTTTACAAACATGTATAGCTATTATCACTCGGTCTTCATCATATCCATCAGATGATTAACAAGGACATCTTGATGAACCATAACTGATTGAATGTTTGAAGATGTTAAGTTGATGATCACCGACCTACAGAAAGTTAATGCAAGACATTAAATCAATTAATGTATTGTATTGTCATTGATGCCAACTTGATATAATCTGATTAGTTATATACATAGTTTCAAAGACTTCAAAGAACCAAAGAGGTAAAGGTTATGTTATCCGTAATGCATAAAAGTTTAGTATGCACTAAGTGACAACAAACACCGATGGATAGTGCACCCCAACGGATAGAGAACCCCAAGAGAAGAGTCACAGTGATACCTAAGAAAGATACGTGATCAAGCATTACCGAGAGTAGAACCACAGTGCAACCCCGACGGATAGACAACCCCGATGGATAGAGATGCCCGAGGATAACTAAAGTCAAGACCGAGCTAACAAGGAGTTAAACATCGAAAAGAACTGAAGTTCAGAAATGACAAAAGACTTAGCTCGCAAGAGCTAAATATGGAGTTAACTAGTTGATCACATTTTTTTCATCAACAAGTTAAAAGCCAAAGATAAGCTAGAGTTTTAAAGTTGTTTTATTCTAGTTTTCAAGGAGAAATCTATAGGATAAAACTAAAGTAAGCTTTAAAGAAAGAATGGCGAGAATTGTGGATCACGCCAAGCACAAAAAAGTCAAGGACTTAGAAACGGTGAAATTATGTCTATAAGAGAGACAAGATAATTCATTATGAATGAGGGGTGAATAGAGAAGAGGATATTGGAGAGAATACTGGTGAAGAAAGACTTCATACAGTCCTAATCAAACAAGCTAAATAATAGAGCTAAAGATTTCTGTGGACATCGAGCAACAGAGAAGCAAAACATCACTGAGTAGAAAGAAGTGTAGAAAACCTATTGAAAATAAATATTGATCAAAAAGGTATAATGAGCTTAAAATAGATCTAAACATCTGTAAGTCTAAGTTGTATTTATGAATAGATCATATATTGTTTCAGTTTAACCATTGATTTAGAAAGTCTCTTAACTGAGCAGGATCTGACCATCCTTTATATATTGAGATAAAAACAAAGGTGTATCAAAAGGTTAATTCATGTTAACAAGTATAGTGAATGCAGAGAGGTCAAGTGATTAAATGTTAGTGATAAATCCTCTAACAAGGTCGCACTTAACATTATTTTTGTAACCTTTAATAGGGTTGGCTCTTCAGCGAGCTCACTTCATAAGAGTAAAAATTTTGGGTTACCGATCCCAAGTGGTTTTTCCCTTAACATGGTTTCCATGTTACAAATCCATGTGTCAAATGTGTTTATGATTCATTGCTTTGATGTTTTTCTTTGCACATTACTAAAATGGGATTGATTGATTAATACTAAGTTATTTATTGTATTTCAATAAAGGTTAGACTGCTATTCAGTAAAGCTTAAGAATAAGGTTTAAATAGTGGACTCCGAACAGTAGTTATTTGATAAGATAATTTAAGGGCATACCTCTTATAGGACTGAAGATAACTAGAGTTTATAATTTTGGTATAAAGTTTTTGGGTTGATATTGGATTAATTTTTGACGCCGCTGATTCACCCCCTCCCCCCCCTCCCCACTCTCAGTTGTTCTAACACATCTTGAAGAAGTATGTTTAAGTGACCAAAAGGAAGTGTTTTTCCACTTTGAAGGGTAATGGGAGAGTTCATTGCTGATTGGTAAGTTGTTGTTTCATTTCAGATAAGGTTTTTTAAAGGGCTTTGTGACATGGTGATTATAGTGCCAAGGCCTAATAGGCCTTGTGGCTTGATTTGGTGATGTGAGTTAATAGTATGAGTATGACTCTTGGAAGTGTTGTGATGTATCATTGATAGATAATGTGAATGCTTGGAACCAAAATGGTATATATGGTCTTGTTTATTAATCTTGGTGAATATGGTGAAGGTATTATTTCCTTATGCATTTGGTTTGGTCAGATTATGGCAATGAAGATGTAGATATGGCTAATGATAATTGTGTTGGTAAATGAGATTGTTTGTTTGTAACAAGAATGCCTCTATTATAATATTTTTGTTGTGATAAAGGAGTTTTAAATAATTTTGGATCAGTAAGATCCTTAATGTCTTGGTGGTTTTGCATGATGCTCTGCATCATACAATCATTGCAGTCCACAATCATTATATTTTATCCCTACTCAGACAAGAAAAAGTTAAGATTGGGCTTGATATAGTGGTGTGAGTATGCGCACAATTATAATTCCATGTGAACTAGTATTACTATAGAAATTGATGATGGAAACTCTCAATACTATCAACCTCTATCATTACTCCATCTGAGTTGATAATTCAGTTTTAGATTCAATCCTTTCTTTCTGATCATGAAACTGTTCTCCCTCTTGGATAAATCTTATGATATTGTAGCATACATTCTGATTCTCCTTCATGAGTAAATAATAGCAATTCATTCTCTTCCTCTTTCATCAATATTTCCCTTATGGATAAATGTCATCAATTCATTCTCTCCCTCTTTGAAAACAATGTCAAAAAGTCATACTCCTGAAAACTTGTTTCAGTAGTGGATTATACCTTACATGTACAAATATTCATTGCATACATAAATCTGCACACAACTTCAAGAATCACCTAAAGTGTGTTATACTAACATCAATTCAAGAATATATATTCTAATAAAGTATAGAATTGATGTAGCATGCCTCATTCTCTTAGTGAATATTGGATAGGGGAAGAAACTCATAAGCATATTTTGGTAGTGGCTTTGTAAAGATATCAGTCATTTGTTCCTTTGAATTCACATATTCCAATACCACATTTTTATCTTGAACTTGTTCTCTCAAGTAGTGATATTTGATAGAAATTTGCTTGGTCTTTGAATGCAAAACTGGGTTCTTTGATATGTTGATAGCACTTGTGTTGTCACAAAAAAATAGTTGTAGGATCTGAGATAATCTCTTGCATACCTTCAAGTAGTTGTTTGATCCAAGCAATGTTTGTGTAATTCATGGCAGAAACCACACATTTTGCCTCGGCAATAGACTGTGAAATGCAACTCTGCTTCTTGCTTAGCCATTTGACCAATCTTTCACCTAGAAAGAATGCTCCTCCACTAGTACTTTTCTTGTCACCAATATTTCCAGCCCAATATGCAGTAGTGTAGACTTACAGATTAAAATTATCTCCTTTCTTGTACAATAAACCAAAATCTTCAGTTCCTTTCATATATCTAAAAATTCTCTTAACTGCAGACATATGTGTTTCCTTATGATTAGAAGAAAATCTTGCAACAATCTCAATTATGTGTGCTATATCAGGTCTATTGTGAACAACATACTGCACTTTACCAATCATGGATCAGTAAAGAGTATTATCCACTTTTTGTATCCCATCTTCTTTTGACAATTTATATCCTGTGATCATCGGTGTTCCAACAGGCTTGGAATCTTCCATACCAAAATTTTTGAGGATCTCTTTGATATACTTAGCTTATGTAATATAGATCCCTTCTGTAAATTTTTATATATATAGACCTAGAAAGAACTTAATCTCTCCAGTCATTAACATTTCAAACTCTTTTCTCATTTCATCAGCAAATGTCTTACATAAGTTGTTATTGCCTCTAAAAATAATATCATCAACAAAAAAATTAGCAATCAAAACCTTGTTGTCACTATCACACTTCAAGTAAACATTACTATTGTCACTTGTTCTTTGAAATCCTATTTTAATTAGATAAGAGTGAAATATCCCATACCATGCTCGGGGTGTTTGCTTCAAACCATAAAGATCTTTGTGTAATTTATATACCTTGTTCTTATTTGTGCTCTCAGTGAATCCTTTAAGCTGCTCAATGTAAACTTCTTCTTCAAGTATCTCATTCAGAAATGTAGACTTGACATCCATTTGATAAATTTTGAATCCTTTGTAAGCTCCATAAGCTATAATTATTCTAACTCCTTCCAATCTAGCAACAGGTGCAAAAGTATCTCCATAATCAATACCTTCTTCTTGTGCATAACTTTTGAAAACCAATCTTGCTTTGTTTTTCATAACTTCTCCATTCTCATTTAGCTTGTTTCTGAAAATCTATTTAGTACCAATAACATTTTTATCCTCTAGCCTAGGTAATAAATTCCATGGTATTGTTCTTTTCAATCTTATCAAACTCTTTTTTCATTGCTTTCATCCAATCTTCATTATATAGTGTATCTTTAACTTTCTTTGGCTCAATTATAGATATCAAACATGTATTGTCTCTTACCTTGCTTCTTGTCATCACTCCAACATCGTTATTTCCAATAATATTGTTTGAGGAGTGGTGTCTTCTCATATATTTTGCTAAAATAGTCTTATTAGGTCTCGGTGCTTCATCCTCATCACTCAGTTGTTGAGCTCTCTGTTCAGCTTCCTCCTCGGTAGGTGCTCTCGATAAGGTGTCAGGAACTTCAGGTTGTACATATACAAACTTATCATAACCTTCAAGTTCCTTTTTTACATTCTTCTTCATTCTTTTCTATGAAATCATCAATTCTCACACTTTCACTTTCCACCATTTTTTTAGTAACGTTATTCAAACACTTATAAGCTTTACTCCTTGTAGAATATACTAATAATATCCCTTTATCCCCTTTAGAATCAAACTTTCCTTCTCTAGAATCTTTCAATATATAACATCTACTTCCAAAAACTTTCAAATAACTCACATTAGGTTTATGTTCATACCAGATTTCATAAGTTGTTCTATTGGTACCCTTCTTCATTTTTACTCGATTCAATGTGTAAACAATAGTACTAACTACTTCTCTCCAAAAGTTTTGTGAAATACCTTTTTCAATCATTAGTGTCCTTGCATAATCAACAATAGACTTGTTTCTTCTCTCAGCAATACCATTCTGTTGTGGTGTCATCGGTGCTGACATATGTCTCTTAATTCCATTTTCATTACAAAATAGTGTAAACTCACCTCCTTTTGTCAGATCTCAAACATTTCAGTTGTCTTCATGTTTATTTCTCAACTCTAGCCTTGTACCACTTAAAAAATGGAAATGCATCAAATTTGTCTTTTAAGAACATTACAGCCATCATTCTAGAATAATCATCCACAAATAAAATAAAATATCTATCTCCATAGTAACTTTGAGTCATCATGGGTCCACATAAATCAGTATACACTAAATCCAAAATTCCTTGTGTAATAGAAGTTTTGCTTGAAAAACTAGATTTAGTCACCTTACTCATTTTACATTCTCTGCACATTGTTAGAATAACTCAGGGGGGGGTGAATCAGTGGCCTCAAAAATTAATCCAGTAATCCAACCAAAACTTATATCGCATATATAATACCTCTAATTATCGTTAGTCCTACAAGATACATGCCTTCAAGTAATCTTATCTAATATATACTGCTCAGTGAATGTTCTATTTATCTTTTTTTAGCCTTTATCGAATAGCAGTTTATCTTTTCCTAGCCTTTACCGAATAGTAGTAAATAAACTTAGTGTTTACCGACCAATCATGTTTTAATAATGTGTAAATAAAAATATCAAAGAAATGAACCATATACACATTTGACACATGGATTTTTAACATGGAAACCTTGTTAAGGGAAAAACCACTTGGGACTGGTAACCCAAAATTTTCACTCTTCTAAAGTGAGCTCGGTGAAGAGCCAACCCTGTTAAAGGTTACAAACACATTGTTAAGTGCAACCTTGTTAGAGGATATAAAACCATTGGTTAGTATTTTGACCTTAGGCATTCACTATGCTGTCAACAAGAAAAACCTTTTGATACTCTTGAGTATCTCAATAAATTAAGGACTGTTAAATCCCACTCGGTTAAGAGATTTTCTGAATCAATGGTTAAACTGAAATAGTAAATGATGTGTTCAATAATGCAACTTTAACTTGCAGATTTTCAGATCTATTGTAAGTCCATAATACCTTTTTGATCAATATTCTCTTCTTTTCCTTTTCTCCCCTCTTTCTTCTTTCTGCTCGGTGAATGTTGTTGCTTCTTTGTTGCTCAGTGTCTGTAGAATTCTTAGCTTTGTTCTTCAGCCTGTATGATCAGATCTGCATGAAGACTTTTATCTTCACCAGAATTATATTTAGAATTCCTCTTTTCATAATGAATTACTTGTCTCTTTATATAGACATGATTTCACCATTTACTATTCTTGTCTTTCTCATAGATTGCTTCTTGATCTGCAAATCTTGCCATGCATTTCTTTAATCTTTAAAGCTTTGCTTTAGTTTTATCCCCTAGATTTATCCTTGACAAATATGAATAAAACTAGCTTTAAATATTTAGTTTAATTGGTCGATGAAAACAAAGTAATCAATTTGTTAACTCTAATTATAGCTCTTGTCAGCTAAGTGTTTTTTCATTTCCTAACTCTAGTTCTGATCGGTGATCAACTCTTAGTTTGCTCGGTTATTGACTCCAGTTGTCCTCAGGAATCAATATTGTCTGTCAGTCAACACTATGAACTACTCGGGGTTCACTTTAGTTATGCTTGGTGTTGTGGTAATTGGTATACATTGTGACTGCTCAGGGTTCTCTATCCAATGGTGTGCACTGTCTGTCAATGTTTACTATCACTCGGTGCACACTGGCTTTATATGTTTATAAAAAAAAAAACTTTATCTCTTTGGTTTCTTGAATTCTATGACAATATGTATATGACCAATCAGATTATATCAAGTTGACATCAATGACAATACAATACATTAACTAATTTAATATCTTGTATTTACTTTCTGTAGCTCGGTGATCATCAACTTATCATCTTCAAACATTCAATCAATTATAGTTCATCAATCTCTCCCTTTGGCATTGATGGCAACATACTATCAATACAATATGAAATATGTAATGTAAAATATGCCATATCATACCAAACTTTTTGTTCTATAACCAATACAAATATATGACTCTCGATAAGCTCTTCTAGCTTATATTTGATTCTTGTAGAGTGCTCTCTTCATTCCCTTCAATGGATAAATGTAGCATTTTTTTCTTCTTCTTTTGTCTCTCCCTTTCTTGTAGAATCTCTTCTCCCTTTTCTGGATAGATATGCAGTGTGAACTTTCCTTCAATTCTCTCCCTTAGATGGATGGTTGTTTCTTTGAATCTTTCTCTAGATCTTTTATCTCCCTTTGACTGATGTTGTTTTCCCTGATAGATATTTCATTTAATCTATTTCCCTTTGTATGATCATGATATAATATTTCATTATTGGATATCTCTCTCCCTTTGACAGCAATGCCAAACATAAATATATCATTGAATCTTTTGTCCATCAACAATACAGCTCTGTAGTAGCCAACAATATCTCTGGTGTTTGGTGTAGATAAGTACCTTCTTGTACTGATATATCATTTCAGTCCATATCTGAGCTTGCATCAACATGATTGATCTTCTAATAATGTGTAGGTTGATACATCCTTCTAGTCAGCTTAGTGACTAGTAGACAAGGGTCGGACCCCTAGTCTCTTCCTCGGGTACTCAAATGTATCTTTTGGCAATAGCTTTGTGAATATGTTTGCTAATTGTTCTTTAGATTGTACATATTCCAGTATCACCTCTTTCTCTTGTACTTGTTCCCTCATTAATGATACTTATTAGCAATGTGTTTTGTCTTTGCATGCATCACTGGTTCAAGAATTTCCATATTCATACCTTTCAGCAATTGCTTGATCCATGCAATGTTAGAGCAATTTGCAACAGTAGGGCCACATATTCTGCTTCTGCAGTGGATTGAGAAATGCATCCTTTCTTTTTACGTATCCATGTGAAAAGTTTGTCACCCATAAAGAATGTTCCTCCTGTTGTGCTCTTTCTATCATCTATGTTTCCATCCCAATCAACATCAATATAAACTTGTAGCTCAAATTTACCTTTTTCATTATACCACAAGCCATAGTCTTCGGTATTCTTTAGATATCTCAGAATTATTTTGACAGCAATCATGTGTGATTCCTTGGGATTAGCAAAGAATCTTGTAACTATACCAACGGCATGTGCTATATCTGGTCTAGTATGTACAACATATATTAGTTTTCCAATCATAGATTTGTATAAGGTCTGATTCACCTTGGTTGTATTTCCTTCTTTTGTCAATTTGCATCTGGTTGACATAGGTGTTCCAATTGGTTTGGAGTCCTCCATTTTGAATATCTTCAGAACTTCTTTGATGTATTTGGATTGTGTGATGTAGATGCCTGCATCCTGTTGTAGAATCTATAGACCAAGATAAAATTTGATTTCTCCAAACATTGACATCTCAAACTCTTTGGTCGTTTCATCAGCAAATGTTTTGCATAACATATCATTACCTCCAAATATGATATCATCAAAAAATATTTCAGCAATCAAGATCTTATCATCAGTGTCTCCTTTCAAATACAGATTATTGTTATCACTTCTTCTTAAAAATCCAATACGTATGAGATAAGAGTGAATTCATGTATACCATGCTCTCAGTGCTTGTTTCAATCCATACAAGGCTTTGTGTAGTCTACAAACCATGTTCCTCTTGTTAGAATCAACAAACCCTTCAGGTTGTTCAATGTATACCTCTTCTTCTAGTATTCCATTTAGAAATGTAGATTTAACATCCATTTGGTATACTTTGAATACTTTGAAAGCAACATAAGCAAGTATAATTATTACTACTAGTCTAGCAATGGGCACAAAGGTTTCTCCATAGTCAACACCTTCTTCTTGTGCATACACTTTGCATACCAGTCTTGCTTTGTTTCTTGTGACTTCTACATTCTCATTCAGTTTGTTTCTAAATATCCATTTGGTACCAATGACATTTTTGTCACTCGGTATAGGTACTAATTTCCATGTTATGTTTAGTATCTTCATTCATAGCACTGACCCATTCTTGATTCTCAATTGCAATATTAACAGATTTAGGCTCAAAATCACAAATCAAACATCTAGTGTTCAATGACTTACTTCTTATTATCATTCTAGCTCTTTTGTCTCCTATGATTTGTTTCTATAGATGGTGTCTTCTTACATACTTGGCAAGTATAGGTTCAGATTTGTGTTCATCATTCTAACCATCATCTTGACCTTCATTTTGATCTTCATCATTGCTCAATTTAGCAGTGTGAGCAATTTCTAATTTTCAATGTGTGCAGCCTGTTGCTTGGTTGCATTATTCTGTCGCTCGGTACTGATACACTATTGCTCAGGTAAGGTGTCAGGTTCTTCACTGTAGACAAAACTATTTTAATCTTCTGGTTCCTTTATGCTTTCCTCATCATTTTTCTTAGCAAATTCATCCACTTTGACATTTGCACTTTCAATGATTTTCTTAAGACATTTATAAGCCTTTCTTTTGGTAGAATATCCTAGAAATATTCCGTCATCACTTTTGGAGTCAAGTTTTCCATTTCTATCATCTTTCAATATATAAAATTGATTTCCAAAAATTCTAAAGTAACTTACATTAGGTGTGTATCCATACCACAGCTCATAGGGTGTCTTATTGGTGTCTTTATTCAATTGAACTCGATTTAATATATAGACAGTTGTATAGTCAGAAAATGGAAGCACTTCCATTCTAGACTGGTTTAGGCTTCTGAGTAAGTGTCTTAGGGTCATTTCAAGCACCTTGAATGGGTCTCTGACTTGGATCTAGCTTTCCCCCTATTCTGCCCCATTTCCCACTTTTCTTTGGCTTATTTTTGGCACCCTAAATTGTAAAACTGAGGCTTTTGACCTCAAGGTCAAAATCTACCTTTCTGGGTCAAGGTCAACCTCAACCTTGACCTAGGTCAAGGTCGACCTCAACCCCTATGTCAAGGTTTACCTTGACCCTAACCCAGGTTAGAATCAACCTTGATTCTAACCCAAGGTCCAAATTTCATGATTCTGGGGTTTCTGAATGTCAGGCTTCGGAAAGGTTTAATTCCCGCTTTCGGGTTGGTTGTTTCGGCCTTTGGAAAAAAAACTCTTGAAATTATATTTAATATAGGTCCACTTCTAGGGATATAGGTCTAATTGTAATTTAATTCTCCTATGTAGGCCTCTCTAGAAGATTGTGCCATAGATTCATATATAAGGAAGCTTTCTCCTCTCATTTTCTATAACCATCTAAGACACAGGAAGCAATTTCATCCATACAAACTCTATGCATGATCTATTGAAGCAAACATCTACTCTCAAGAATTTAATAATTAAAAGACATTCAAGAATTCAATTCATCAAGGAGATCCATTGGTAGCCATTGAAGGATTCAAGCTCTATGGAGCCCTCTTGTTGAAGATTTCTCCATCCACATTCCTCCAAGCCTCTTCCTATTCCAAGATCCATTCAAGATTAGTGTTGAATATCTAAAAGCAATTGATTTGAGAAATCCTACATCTGACATTCTACATTCTACATCCATTTGGTGCATACATACTTGTGGATCCACGTATTCAAATCTGCCATAAGAATTTCTATACAAGCAAGGTGAATTTGCTCATTTACTTTATTTTACTTATGCAATTTCAATTATACTTTGAGGTTAATTTGAATACCATGGTTTGACCAAGGCAAACCCCTCCCCCCAACAAACAAACTATTTTCTTGCAGGGATAGGTTCAGAACATCAAATTGGAGTGCATATTTGGATACCCTTTTCGACAAACTATCAAGATCCGAAAATAGATTTTTTGTCAGAGATTTTGGGTCAAAATCAACATTTTGTTCTAGGTCAGAATTAGAAATTATGGGTCAAAGGTGACATTCATTTCTAGGTCAAAATCAACATTTTTTTCTGAGTTTGAATCAGAAATTTTGGGTCAAAGGTGCCATTCATTTTTGGGTCAAAATCATAACTGAGCCAAATCATAAAAATATTTATGGGTTTTCTTCGTCTCTGTGTTTCTATTCCAGATCTGGTTGCATATTTTCCAGAAACTCAGTGTAGACACCCAAAAACAACATTTTTCAGATCTATAGCATTTTGAGGTTAGTACTTTTCTTCAATTCATTTCAATTAAAGTTTTAATTTTCCTAAATCTATCACACATTATCTTCTATAAAACAGAATCTAAGGTCTTCCTCTTTATTCTCATTTTCAGTCGATTGATTCAATTATACATTGATCATTCCTTTGGGGTTAATCAATCTGGATCCTTCCTTTGTGTATTTGAGGTTAAAAGGAATATCTTATCTTTCTTACACATAATAATCATCACATTCAATATACACTGCAAAACCACCATCAACACCCCCATTTTTATCTTTTACATTTTGGTGAACCTGCGATAGAGAACTCTTTCTTTTTTGGTGTTAGATTTATATTTTTATGTTAGATCTTGCATGCATATTAGATTAGCTTTCTTTTATGTTCTTGCATTTACATTTCAAAAATTAAAAATCAAAATCTCGTGTTTCCTAAATTAGTTCATTTGCATTGCATTGGTGTATGAGCTTTATTACTTCTAGTCCTACTTATAGTATCCCGATTAGAAGAAGTCGTAGACTTATGAGTTCCTTTGATCTTAAGTCTTCCTCCCCTTTCCTTAGGATCCGGGATGAAAATTTGACCACCCAAGATTCCAATTCTTCTATGGAGCATAACTCTTCTCACTCATCTCATGATGAGGATGATGCTTTAAGAGTTCCTCCTAAACAAGTCCAAAATCTTTCAACAAAACTTGATAAAATGGGAAATTGGCTTATACAAGAAAACCATAATCAAGATTCCATCCAAGCTATAGAGGATCTTAAGAAAGTCCTTCATGATAATGATCAAGGTGTTAATCTCTTGCATGGTATCACTCATCTTGTGCATTTGAATGTTAAACACTTAGCTCAACAGGCTCAAGATCTAGGATTCACTCCTCATGTTACTAGTGGGGAACCTTCTTTTGTTCCTTTACCTAGCATTCCTACTTACACTCCTCCTTTAATGACTACATCTCTTCCAATTTCATTTATTCATGTGAGTGTTCCACTGGTGTCTCTACCTACCTCATAGCCTTCTTACCATAGTGTTCCTTTTACCTATTCCAATCCTCTTCCAACTGTGGTTCCAAGTGTTCCACCGATTGTGTCTTCCATTCTTGCCACTTCCTACACTTTTCCTAGTGTTCCTAATATTTCTATGCCACCTATTTCTTCTCATGATTCCACAATCATTAGTTTGGCTCAAACTGTGTCATCTTTACAACAACTTGCATCCTTAACCCAATCCAAGTTTAGCATTCCTACATGTGACATGTGTAGTCCTTTATCCTTAGACATTATTCGTGCTACTGTCCCTCAGCAAGCCGATATGCCTCGTCTTGAGAATTAAAATGGTAAGGGAGATCATGTTACTCATGTTAAAACATTTCAAATCCTTTGTAGTGATTATGCTCATGACCATAGGATTTTAGCTAAGTTGTTTTCTAGAACTTTTCATGATAAGGCCTTGCAATGGTATTGTTCTTTACCTCCTTATTCTATTGATTCTTTTCCTAAACTTGCTAATACCTTCATCCAGCAATTTCAAAATAACATTGGTCTACAAGTTTCCTTAACTGATTTAATGTACTATAAAAAAACAATAAGGAAAAATTGACTGATTTTATTAGTAGATTTAAGCATTTGTATGCTCATATTTCTTATCATGTTCCTAATATTGATATTTAGCATATTTTTATTTCAAATTTACAAAAGGATATTAGAGATAAGATTATGCTTACTAAATTTACCTCTTTTCAACAACTTTGTGCAACACTTCATCATTATCAATTACAAGTGAGTCAATTTGAGAGCAACACTCCAATGGCTCCTGTTCCAGCTGATAAGAGTGATGCCACTCCTAATCCTAATAAGTTTTAGAAACCTAACAACTATGTCAATATCAATAAACAGACGAATGCAGTCGTTGATCAAGTTTTTGTTGCATCTAACAATGTCACTTTTGCATCTACTGCGTTCCGTATGAATCGCACATTAACTCCTCTCTTTGAATCTTTACATTCTATTATGAGTAGGTTGTTAAGTGCTAATATGATTACCTTGCCTCCTATTCGACCTCTTCTCCCTACTATGATGGCATCAAAATCCTTTGATCCTAAATCTTTTTGTCAATACCATCGACAGAATGGCCATGATACTAAAAAATGTTATTCTCTAAAGCATAAGGTTCAAGACTTAATCGATTCTAATGCTTTATCTATTGATAATTTTGATGGTAATGGGAACAAATCAGTCTCTCCTAATCAAAACCTTCAAATCTATACAAATCTTTTACCTACACATGATACTAATACCATCGCTCAACCATCTTCTGTGGATATTGTTTACGATTCAAAGATGGATGATCTCAATCACATTGTTAATCATGTGGAGTGCATTTTTTCATCTCAACCTATTGTTCAAGATCCCTTGTCTCCACTTCAACTTCAAGTTCCACCTAAACCTCAGAAACAAACTAAGGATAAACGACCTAGGGAACTCTCAATTACCTTTGATGATTCTGAGACTATTAAGGCTCCCGATGGTCCCGTTTATATTTATGCTAGGATTTTTAAGATACCTACGCGTGATTGTCTTGTTGATCCCACATCTTTAATAAATGTCATTACTGAGGAAAACATTTTTTATGAAAAACCTACAGCGTGATTGTTATGATACAACTGATGCATGGAGCCAAACTTGTAATAGTTTTCTCTATCCTTCACTTGGTTCTATTAACTTTCCTATTGAACTTTGTGGTAAAGTTGTAGATACTACCTTCATTTTCGTTCCCACTTCTCATCAATTTCAAGTCAAATTTAATTTTCCTTGGGTAACTGCCATGCATGTCGTTGGTTCTCCTATTCATATGTGTATTAATTTCATTCATAATGGAGAAGTAAAAATGATTAATCATAGTTTGTATCAACCTTCTAGGCCTAGACATTGTGCTACTCTTGATTTATTTTGGCCTTCATTACCTAATTCATGTCCTCCTCGCCCTGATAACCTTTTTTGTTTATATCAAGCCTATAAACATTGCAAGATTGTCAAGTTAAGCATGCCTCGAATAGATCTTAACTGTGGTCTTTTTCCCACTCCTTCTATACCTCCTTTATCCATTACTGCTAGCTCTATTACTCAGCCTCCCAGTGTGGCTTCTTAGCCTACTGTGAATCTTACCAATCCTCCTATAGAACTTGTGAAGGAACCAGTTGTCATTCCTCCTAGTCCTCAACATGTGTCAGACAAAGTGAAGCATAAAAAATCTACTAATGAACGTTGTAAGAAGCGTAGGACTAATGCTAGGGCCTGTGCCTCTATTCTTCGAAATTCTTTACCTTCTTTTGACAAACCTATGCCTGATGTGTTGGAGGAAGTTAATGTTCATAATGATGTTAATATGAATGATTATGATGATTATATTCGCATCTTAGATCCTATTTTAATTAACCTTGATGAGGAGGATACTCTTGATGATCCTATTGATCCTAGTGATGAATATGATACCATCGATCTTGATATTGATTTACCTCATATGCTTTCAACTCAATTGATAATTACACCTAGTATCAAACATCGCGATTCTCAAGAGGATCCTTGTTTGGAACTGGCTATTATTCCTACTATATTGGATATAGTCCCTCTTGTGAGTTTCTCACCTTCCCTAAATGATATAAACTGAGATAGGGAGAGTAGGTGATGTGCTTGATTGGCTTGTCCTTAATGGTAGCCCTTTTTGTGTTTTCTTTTTGTATTGTGCTTCTCTCGTAATGTGTTTGCTAAATGTTTGAAAGATTCTTTTATACGACCCTTGTTACTTTGTTGGTGCAAGGTGATAAAGGAATCAAGCCTATTGTACAATTCCTGTATATGAATCTTTACTCTTCTATATGTTTTTTTCATGTTATGTTGTACTTGTGTTATTGTTCGTAAATTTTTTCCTTGTGTAGTCCGCTTGGATTTGTGACATGGTAGCACTGATTCTTTTTGGTCTTCATGTTGGGGTCTAAAAAGACTCTTCTTCATAAATCTTGAGTTTTCTTTCCTCCATTGTGACTGTAGTTCTACTTTCTTTGGGGAATAATGTCAATTCATTTGCAATAATATCATATCTATATATACATATTATCTTATGATCATACTAACCCCACAGTAGGTAGATCCCTTTTGTTTTGTTTGTATGTTTATGTGGCATTTCCCTTGATTTTTCTTTGTTTGGGGGCATCTCGTAGTGGAAACGTAACCGGTAGAGTTGTTTATGTTTCTGTTAAAGCCATTTCTCCTATTAAAGTGTTAGCAATGACTTTAACATGGGGGTATACACTCTACTTGCTTTTTGCACACACGCACTTTCAAAATATTTTCAAACTTAAAACTTTCTTTGTTTATGGATTAAAGACTAATCCTTAAAGAATGGATTTATACCTTATAAGATCTCCCTCTAGTTTAAATTTATACGGATCTCTTGATCCCTCCAATTTAAATTTACAATGTTTTGATCCCTTAAGGTCGGAAGGTGTCATTAAGACCGGATCTCCCTAATGGATTGACTAGTGAGTAGCCACATTCGCTAGGTGGTTTGACTCCATCTTTTCAGTTGCATTGTTTCCTTGTGTGGTTCACAATGGGACATAAGTTCTCATTGGGCAAGGTAACCACACCCTCTCTCTTTTTCTCTTTAACTGGTGATATCTCTCTTATCGTGATCTTAGGGTTAATAAAGACTTAATTCCCTAGGGGCTTGAGGATTCCTTTGTCCCTTTTTATTTCAAGAAGATTATCTTTTCTTCATGATCTCCTTTACCAAGAGTTTGCATCGAGTCCATACTCTTGCTAAAGTGGGGGCTAAATGTATAGTCAGAAAATGGAAGCACTTCCATTGTAGACTGGTTTAGCCTTTCGAGTAAGTGGTTTGGGGTCATGTCAAGCGCCTTGAATGGTTCTTTGACTTGGATCTAGCTTTCCCCCCTATTTTTCCCCATTTCCCACTTTTCTCTGGCCTATTTCTGGCACCCTAAACTGCAAAACTGAGACTTTTGACCTCAGGGTCAAAATTGACCTTTCTGGGTCAAGATTGACCTCAAACTTGACCTAGGTCAAGGTCAACCATGACCCTAACCTAGGTTAGAATTGACCTCAATTCTAACCCAAGGTCCAGATGTCATGATTCTGGGGTTTCCAGATGTCGGGCTTTGAAAAGGTTTAATTTGAGCTTTCGGGTCGGCTATTTCAATCTACGGAGCAACGACTCTTGAAATTATATTTAATATAGGTCCACTTCTAGGGATATAGGTCTAATTGAAATTTTATTCTCCTATTTAGCCTCTCTAGAAGATTGTGCCCTAGATTTATATATAAGGAAGCTTTCTCCTCTCATTTTCTCTAACCATCTAAGACACAAGAAACAATTGCATCCATACAAACTCTATGCATGATCTATTGAAGCAAGAATCTACTCTCAAGCATTCAAGCATTCAAATAAATTCAAGCATTCAATTAATCAAGGAGATACATTGGTATCCATTGAAGGATTCAAGTTGTATGGAGCCCTCTTGTTGAAGATTTGTCCATCCACATTCCTCCAAACCTCTTCCTATTCCAAGATTCATTCAAGATTGGTGCTGAAAATCTACAAGTAATTGATTTGAGACATCCTACATCTGGCATTCTACATTCTACATACATTTGGTGCATACATACTTGTGGATCCACAGATTTGAATCCGGAACACGGGTTTCTATACAAGCAAGGTGAATTTGTTCATTTACTTTGTTTTACTTGTGCAATTTCAATTATACTTTGAGGTTAATTCCAAAACTAGGGTTTGACCAACGAAAACCCCTCGCCCCAACAAACAAACCATATTTCTTGTAGGGACAGGTTCGGAACATCAAATTGGAGTGCAGATTCAGATACCCTTTTTGGCAAACTATTAGGATTCAAAAATAGATTTTTGGTCATATATTTTCGGTCATAGTTGACATTCTATTCTGGGTCAGAATCAAAAATTGTGGGTCAAAGGTGAAATTCATTTGTGGGTCAGAATCAACATTTTGTTCTGGGTTAAAATCGGAGATTCTGGGTCAGAATCAAAAATTTTGGGGCAAAGGTGACATTCATTTTTGGGTCAAAATTGGAACTGAGCCAGATCAGTTTAATATTTCTGGGTTTTCTTCATCTTTGCATTTATATTCTAGATATGGTTGCAGATTTTCTAGAAACTCGGTGTACACACCCAAAAATAGCATTCTTCAGATCTGTAGCATTTTGAGGTTAGTACTTTTTTTCAATTCATTTCAATTAAAGTTTTAATTTTCCTAAATCTATCACACATTCTCTTCTATAAAACGGAATCTAAGGTCTTCCTCTTTATTCTCATTTCCAATTGATTGATTCATTTATGCATTGATCCTTCCTTTGGGGTTAATCAATTTGGATCCTTCCTTTGTGTATTTGAGGTTAAAAGGAATATCTTTCTTACACACAACAATCATCACATTCAATATACACTACACAACCCCCATCAACACCCTCATTTTTATCCTTTACAACAACATTACTTACAGCTTCTCTCCAGAATATTTGTGTGATGCCTTTTTCAATCATCAGTATTCTGGTGCAATCAACAATTGATCTATTTCTCCTTTCAGCAATCTCATTTTTTGTGGCGTTCTTGGTGCAGAAACTTGTCTTGTAATTCCATGCTCATTACAAAAGTTAGTGAATTCATTAGAAATAAATTCTCCTCATTTATTTGACCTTAAAAATTTTAGTTCCTTTCCACTTTATTTTTCAACTATAGCTGTATACCATTTGAACGTCTTAAATGCTTCTGATTTCTCTTTGAAGAACATAACAGTCATCATTCTAGAATAATCATCAACAAACAGAATGAAGTATCTATCACCATAATAGTTTTTTGTTCTCATTGGTCCACATAAGTTTGTATGGACTAATTCTAGAATAGCATTAGATGTGTAGGTTTTTCTCTTGAAACTAGACTTTGTCATTTTTTCTTTTTGACAATTCTTACACATAAAATGGTCGGGTTTTGACATGCTCGGTAAGCCTCTTACTTTTCTTTTCTTTCTTATCCTAACCATGTTGTCAAAATTCACATGACATAACCTTTTATGCCACAACCAAATGTCTTCATTTCTAGCCAATAAACAAGTGGTCTCAATCTTATCAAGATAGAATAGGTTACCTTTTATTTTTTCACCAATATCGATCAATTTTACTGTTTCATTATAGATCTTTGCCTTTTTGTTCTCAAATGTAACTCGGTGACCTGTGTTATTCAGCTGTGAAACACTCAATAGATTATAGTTAGGTCCTTTCACCCAATATGCATTTTTCACATCTAATCAAATTATTCAACATGACAGTTCCTTTATCTTCAACTGGAAAAGGTGAGTCATTACCCATCCTAACTAATCCACCATTATAATATTCAAAAGTTTAAAACTTTTCCTTATCTCCAGTCATGTGGTGAGTACAACCACTATCAATAATCCATACATCATTTTTACTAACCTTAGATATGAGTGCAGTCTCAACATACCTTTCTTCTTTGTTTGAATCATCCTTCATAGAAACAAATACTACCTCAACATCTTCATCAGATTCGGTGTCAGTATTTTCAGATTTGTTCTCAACCAGGTAACAAGCCTTCTTGCCTTTGTCCATGTAGTCTTGGTTATCTCTATTGTCAGAGTGTTGGTTGCTTCTGTAATCTCGGTCACCACTTCTTTCAAACTTCTTTTCATAATATTTGTCATTGTTTCTTTCATTTGTTCTCTTGTTAGGGCATCTAGCAGAAAAGTGTCTAATTTATTTGCAATTAAAATAGACCAATGGTAATTTACCTTTGTATCTACCTTTGCAATCTTCTAGCCATTAGTGCTTCAATTTTATCAAGTTCTTTTTCATCACTATCACTTTCACTATCATTTCTCATAGTGTGTTTATGACTTGATTTACTTATTTTCAGAGAATATTTGAATGCAGACTCAATAGTTGGTAAGACATTGTTGTCAAAGTTATTCATCTCAAATGAAATAAGTCTACCAATCAAACTATCTAGAGTATCATTTTTATTTGCTACTACTCTCATTTCTTGAATTGCAGATACTCTAATAGCATAAACAGGCAGTAAGGTTCTTAGAATTTTACTCACCATTATTTCTTTCTCAAGTACTCCTCCTACTCCTCAAATACCATTAACAACCTCTTTGATTCTGCTACTGTACTGAGTGATGTTTTCTCCTTTCATTCTTAGGCCATCAAACTTTCCTCTTAGGCTTTCAGCTTTAGCCCTCAACACATTTTTATCTCCTCCATGTACTAGCTGGAGTTTGTCCCTCGTTTGCTTTGCAATGGTGCATGATTTGACATCTTCAAATTCAGCATCAGAGAGTGAGGAAGCAAGTTTTAACATCATAGAATTGTGTTCATGTTTCTCTCTCAATTGATCAACTATCGGAGTTCCAATAGGTAAAACAAATTTAGTATCCAAGTACTGTGTGACATCATTTCCAATCCCTGATAGTTGGAGTCTTATCTTTCTTTTCCATGATGCAAATTTTTCATTGTTCAACTTAGGCACATCCCTTTTACTCATCTTGTGATCCTTAGCTTGAGTCTTTAAACTCTCTTCCAAGCACACTAACTCTGATATCAATTGTTAGAATAACTAAGAGGGGGTGTGTAATAGCCACTCATGTTTTTCTTTTTAGTTTGTGATGTCGTACTCTTTTAGGCATTAGTTTCAGTTGATTGGCTGAATTCTTTTAGGCTACTTTCATGAGAGCTATTATTCTTTCAGTTGATGGTGATTATTGATTATGATGTTATGGATATTATCATGATGTGATGATTTATGTTTTGATCATATTGTACTTACCCCATACTTGCATGTGTATGGTTATCATGTTTATGTATATGTTTGCATGTTGTTGTGGTAGAGGACGGAGACGTAGTTACTTGCTTCGGTGAGATCCACACGTTCGACTGATCCCTATCATTGTTTGCGATATTATATTATGTATGTACATGTGTGTTCTTTGATGACAGGATTGCAGGTACAGGGCATCGTCTTCCCTGAATTGGCAGGAGTGAACATACTCATAAATATTCATATCAATGGTAAAAAGGGGAGGTTACATACAGATCCAAAACCCTAACCTAAGCATAATCGTCCTAATGTTGGATGAGTTTCAGTATGACTACCCTATTTGGATTTGTCTAGGTTGGTAGAATTCGAATACCCTCGCTCCTGAGTGTGTGTGTGTGTGTGTGTGTGTGTGTGTGTTTTGCTTGATTATGCTTTCAGGTGATTTTGGATTATGGAGTGATTTTCCTATGTTTAATGATTTAATGGATTATAGTTCAATTAATTATTTAATTATATCCTAAGTTTATTTTAAATAATTAATTAAATTGAAATATTTAAATATTTTGATTTAATTAAATATTTAATTGAAAACTATAGTAAATGTGCTTATATGATTAATTAAA
>MU226410.1:2646716-2674751 GCA_018584345.1 Thuja plicata
TGAACTTGAAACTAAAACATAGACATACTACACATTTGTTTTTAAATTATTGCTTTATGGTTTATTCATTCTTTAGTTTATGTTTCAAGCTATGTGGTGAATGTTGTATCTATCTTTATTTGATTCAGGAATTATGCCTGAGACACGAGTAGCTAGAGGTCGTGGTAGGGGTAGGTCTGGTTCCCGTGGGGGAGGTCGACAGGATAGCTCCTCCACTAGTGTTAGACAGGAGAGTGAGTAGCATCAGGACAAGGGTGAACAGAGGAGAGAGGATCAAGATGAGTCTGGGGGTATGAATACTAGGCAGATCCTTCAGGCTATCCTAGATCGCCTTCTTGAGAGGGCCAGAGTGGAGCTTCTAGAGAAGGCTATACAGGTAACTAGTCGCAGGGCGCTGGGAACTTCAAAAAGCCATCCAGTTATTATAGAGGTAATCAGAACCAGAGCCAGAGTCAGCATCAGCAGTAGCAGCAGCAGAAGGTTGTACCTCCTATCCAGAGTGGTAAGAGTGTGAGGAGTGGATGGCGCTATAGGTGTAATCAATCCAACCGGCCAGCTCAGAGTACATAGCCTAGTGCGAGTCGAGGGAGTGTCCAGTAGTCTAGTGCACCCTCCAATGGGAGAGGCAATTTCAAAGGCACGGGATAATTCACCTGTGGTCAATTTGGCCACATTGTAGTGAATTGTCCACAGAGAGCACCACAATTTTCTACATAGAGGCCAACAGCCTCAGAGCCTACTGTAGGAGGAGGTTCACATAGAGTGTTTGCAACTCTTGATCAGAGGCAAGCAGAGCATCAGGGCATATTCATTGAGACTTTAGGTACTATTAGGGGTACTTCCATTTCTATATTATTTGATTTAGGAGTGACTGACTCTTTCATTTCACCTTTCCTTGTTGAGCGTTGTGGGCTAGTGGCTGCAAAGCAAGCATTAGGTTGGCAGATGGAACTAGCCATAGGGGCTAGGGTAGCTATAGATTCCTTGGTTCATGGTTGTGAACTGAACCTAGGGAAGTTCATTACCTCGATTGACCTACGTGTGATTCCTTTGGGGTCATATGGGGTTGTCTTGGGAATGGACTGGTTGGGAGCTCATGGAAGCGGGACATTATATCTATGGATTTCATAGTTGGATTTCCTATGACTCTCTGCAGACACGATGCTATCATGGTGACCGTTGATCAGTTAACCAAGGTGGCTCATTTCTCACTTATGAGATCATCTTACATAGCAACTTTTGTAGCCCGAGTCTTCATGCAGGACATTGTGAGACTTCATGGCATTCCTCTCTGTATTATATCATATTGAGATCCTATTTTTACCTCAGCCTTTTGGACATCTTTACGGCACGATTTAGGTGCTCAGCTAAATTTCAATTTAGTGTATCATCCTAAGACTGATGGATAGATGGAGCGAGTGAACCAGGTTCTGGAGGACATGTTGAGGATGTATGTCATGGACAGATAGACTCACTGGGAGGACTACTTGTACCTAGTGGAGTTTGCATATAATAATGGATATCACAGTTCCATTGACATGGCACCTTTTCAGGCATTGTATGGTTGTCCTTGCCATACACCTTTGATTTGGGATAGATTGGAGTACCATATTCTTCTTGGTCCTGAGATGCTTCGAGACATGGAGCAGCAGGTAGTGGGGATTCGTGAGCATTTGGTGACTACACAGGATAGACAAAAGAAGTATGCAAATGCTCACATTGTGGATAGGTAGTTCGTAGTTGGAGATAGAGTTTTCCTGAGAATGCACCCACGGAAGAGTCTGATATGTTATGGAAAGGGTTCAAAGTTGGCACCTCATTTTGTGGGACCATTTGAGATCCTAGAGAGGATAGGACCAGTTTCTTATCGACTTGCGTTTCCACCTAGCCTTTTGCGCATCCATGATGTTTTTCATGTTTCAGTTCTTAGGAGATATATACCTGACATTATGCATGTACTTGATTGGAATGCATTACAGGTTGAGGACGGGCAGCTGGCTTTGGAGCCAATATGTATTCTAGAGTAGCGAGGTGTGATCCTCAGGGGTCGCACCATAGAGCAGGTAAGTGTCCAATGGGACCCAAATGACGAGTCTTCAGTGACTTGGGAGGATGCAGCCAAATTACAAGGTTTATATCCCTACTTGTTTACAGGCTTCCAGGAGTAAGCCTAATCCTAGGGGGTGGGATGTAATACCCACTCATGTTTTGCTTTTTAGTTTGTGATGGCGTACTCTTTTAGGCATTGGTTTCAGTTGATTGGCCGAATTCTTTTAGGCTACTTTCATGAGAGCTATTATTCTTTCAGTTGATGATGATTATTGATTATGATGTTATGGATATTATCATGATGCGATGATTTATGTTTTGATCATATTGTACTTACCCCATACTTGCATGTGTATGGTTATCATGTTTATGTATTTGTTTCCATGTTGTTGTGGTAGAGGATGGAGACGTAGTTACTTGCTTCGGTGAGATCCACACGTTCAACCGATCCCTATCATTGTTTGCGATATTATATTATGTATGCACATGCGTGTTCTTTGATGACAGGATTGCAGGTACAGGGCATCGTCTTCCCTGAATTGGTAGGAGTGTGTGCTCATAAATATTCATCTCAATGGTAAAGAGGGGAGGTTAAATATAGATCCAAAACCCTAACCTAAGCCTAATCGTCATAATGTTGGATGAGTTTCAGTATAACTACCCTATTCGGATTGTCTAGGTTGGTAGAATTCGAATACCCTTGCTCCTGTGTGTGTGTGTGTGTGTGTGTGTGTGTGTGTGTGTGTTTTGCTTGATTATGCTTTCAAGTGATTTTTGGATTATGGAGTGATTTTCCTATGTTTAATGATTTAATAGATTATAGTTGAATTAATTATTTAATTATATCCTAAGTTTATTTTAAATAATTAGTTAAATTGAAATATTTGAATATTTTGATTTAATTAAATATTTAATTGAAAACTATAGTAAATGTGCTTATATGATTAATTAAATAATTAAATATTTGGTTGCATGCATTATTGTGACATAAATATTTAATCTATTTAATTAAATATTTTATTAATTACATGTGCATGAATGTGTTGAAAAGGTATTTTCAAATTTAAATATCTCAACTTGTAATTAGGAGTCAAAGTTGAGTTGTGGCAATAAAGTATATTTTATTTATTTAATTTGGATTTACTTTCAATTTTCAAGTTGAGTCTTTTTAGGGATTGACTTGGGAGTTGTCATCAAGCTTTGCATGTTTAGGGGAATTTGAATCTCTTTAGGGGGAATTGGTCATTCATTCTCGAAGAACAGGTTTTTAGATTTGGAGAGCTCTTGGTGATTTGAGATTTTTTAAGGATTGTGGATTGTTGTTGATCCTTGTTGTTTTGAAGTTTTTGAGATTTTTCTTGCTTGTGTGTGTGCTCGGATCTTCATAGTTGCTAGATCTGTGGTTGAATTGGGCTTGAGGATTTTCAGATTTGCTTTCATCTTCCAAGCTACATTCTTTTGTTTCTTGCATTGGAATCAAGGTAGGTTTCATTTGCCATGTATGGTTTCAATTTTGTAGATCTGAGGTTTTCAATGTTTATTTAGTGCATGTTTGTTATTTTGGATTTTAAAATGGCCTATGGTTGTTTCTACGTTTTTGGGTGTTTATAGAAACCCTAGATCTAAATTTATTTCATTCTATATATTCTTAGCATCGTAGGGTTATGCTGTCAAAATTTTGGGAACAAATTCTCTCTAGATTTCTTAGAAAATGAAAAAATTAATCCTTTGTATAGTCTATACTATAGAGAAAATTAAATTTATGGATTATTGGTGTTTCGATATTTTCAGGTGTTTATTAGAAGCTTGGATTTATCATTTTCATGATTATATATTTCTTAGCATAGTTCAGTTATGCTGTCAAAATTTCGTGAATATCTTTTATAAATCTCCTAGAAATCGAAAAAAAATCAACCCTTACTATAGTCCTAACTATAGGGAAGAAAATAAATATTTCCCTTCTTTGAAAATCTCTTGGAAATTAAATCTTTTGGAAAATGTAAGTCTCTATAAAAAAAAAATACAGAGTGAATAAAGTTCACCAGTGGTTAAAAAAATTACCTAGAAAGGAAAAAAGTTAAAAAAAATAAAACCCCTTTTTAGCTTTTCCATTTTCGGATTTAATTCTTTAAAAATATATATAATAACTTCTTTGTTAAAATAAAGTGTGGTTTTAAAAAATAAAAAACAAACAAAATTTATTTCAAAAGAAAAAATAAAATTTTAAAAATAAAATAAAGTTTTGGGAAGGTGGGACCCCATCCCCACCCCCCGTGGCTAGCGCCACCCCCGAGTGGTGAGTGGGCTGTCACACCACCCGTCGTAAGGCAAGTGGGTGTCAGTACCCACTGTCCCCACCATGATTGGGTCAGCGCATTAAGCGCTAGGGGCCGCACGGGCTCCCATGACCTGCGCCATAGGCGCTAAGGGAGGAGGCGTGTGGGCCCCCCTAATGTTATGTGTTTTTTTTATATTTGTTTAATTTAAATTTTTAAAAAGAGTTTTTTTTTAATTAAAATTCGTTGTTTTGTGTTATGTTGTTAAAATTCAATTAAATTTTATTTAATTTATTTTAAATAGATTTTAATTTATACTTAATGTTTGTTGTTAATTATTTTATAATGTATTAATTTTAATATATATATATATATATATATATATATATATATATATAGATATATATAATAGTTGGTTGATTATTATTTATGAATAATGTAGAATGGTGGTTAATTAATAATTGATTAATCTAGTTTATATTTAATTGGGATTAATTGAATGCATATTATGATCCAATCACTATAGGATTATTTCGTTCTAGAATTGATTTAAAATGTGTGTAGTTGGAATGGGAAAAGAAATGTTAATTAATTGAATTTCATGAATTGTGGATTTTTATCCAATTTTTCGTTAAGTAATGTTCCTAGTTGAGGTAACTATTAAATGATCATATGCTTATAGTTCATTTTTCAGTTCTTTAAGACGTTTTTATTCCTATGTATCTGTATGGATCTCTTTTGCTTATATGTATTATTTTGGGGGCATTAGATGACCTAAGATGTATACAGAGGCTGGGGGAGTGTTTATATTTCTGCTACTTCATGGCATGTGTGTTATCAGATATTACTCTAAACTGACCATGTGACCCTTTCGATTCTGTTATTTGTTTGTGTACCTATGTAACCGTTCCTGATTGTGTGGGATACTAGATTTGGAGTACACTAGGGTTGTGACCTATGCTAGATCTGTTAAGATCTTTGAGCCTAGGGTAGGTGACCTAGATGTGTAGTAGGGGGTGGCTTGCAATTAGCTCTGTGTCCGTAAGAGACTACTGGATTGTTTATTGTGGAGTTTCTTTAATAAGTGATAACTAAAGACATATTTAGAGATATTAAAATGAATTAATAAGATGTGTCCTCACCCATGCTTGAGTGCTAGTATAGGCTAAGATGGTGTTGAGAAAATGTTAGTTGCCCTGCGAGGTACCTGACATAGTTAGTGGCCTTGTCAGTATGAGAGGTCATTAGCTCCATGTATGGTCACTTAAGTGTCAGAATCCATTGGATTACTAGGACGAGACTTAAGGGTTAGACGTACATGATGACACCTTCCTTTACACAGTCTAGATTTCCTACGTTGTCAGTTGCCTCTAGATTAGTGAGTCTTACCTATCATGATGATTAGTACACCGGATTAGAGAGCTATCAGGATCCCTTGCTTAGTGGTTATTCCTTCTTGGTTTTGGATATCCGATTGGGATCTGTTATTATCTCCTCAGCACGGTGTGGTGGACCTTTGTGGTTCCACATGGACGGGTGGTAGTGATTCTTTATCATTGAGATTCGACGTCCTTGTACCAGGTTCTTGATGGTTCTTTCAGATGAGCTCTTTATGTTCCTTCATCATTATTATGTAATTTCCTTATTGTAAATGTTGTATTAGAGTATCGCATGTGATACCTAATCTGGAAATTGTAATTAAGTAGTTTAGAGTGATTACTACATACCCTGCGACATGTGCAGTGGATGGGAGTTTATGGTGGTTTCATGGTTATCCATGAGTTTTGTAATTATGGTTATGTAAGTGGTATTTGATTTATCTATCCAAATGAAATCTTTTGTTATATTGTTAGTTGTGTTTTGCTTTAAGTAATTCAACGTCATGGAACCCTTGAGTCGTGTAATCTATGTGAGTGTAAGACATGTGTATAAATGGTAATTACTTCTGCATGAATGTATGTTTCTTTATATTAACTTTAAAAAAAAAATTATTCAGCACATATAGTATCATGTTCTAGGTTAATCTCTCTTGGGTTCCCTGGCGGGGCGTTACAGGGTGAATCAGTGGCCTCAAAAATTAATCCAATAATCCAATCAAAACTTATATAATATATATAATACCTCTAGTTATCTTCAGTCCTACAAGATGTATGCCTTCAAGTAATCATATCAAATATATACTGCTCGATGAATGTTCTGTTTATCCTTTTCTAGCCTTTATCGAATAGCAGTTTATCTTTTTCTAGCCTTTACTGAATGGCAGTAAATAAGCTTAGTGTTACCGACCAATCATGTTTTAGTAATGTGTAAAGAAAACATCAAAGAAATGAACCATATACACATTTGAAACATGGATTTTTAACATGGAAACCCTATTAAGGGAAAAACCACTTGAGACCGGTAACCCAAAATTTTCACTCTTCTAAAGTGAGCTCGGTGAAGAGTCAACCCTTTTAAAGGTTACAAACACACTGTTAAGTGCAACCTTGTTAGAGGATTTAAAACCATTGGTTAGTCTTTTGACCTTAGGCATTCACTATGCTATCAACAAGAAAAACCTTTTGATACTATTGAGTATCTCAATACATTAAGGAATGTTAAATCTCACTCGGTTAAGAGATTTTTTGAATCAATGGTTAAACTGAAACAATAAATGATCTGTTCAATAATGCAACTTTAACTTACAGATTTTTAGATCTATTGTAAGTCCATAATACCTTTCTAATCAATATGCTCTTTTGTTCCTTTGCTCCCCTCTTTCTTCTTTCTACTCGGTGTATGTTGTTGCTTCTTTGTTGCTCGGTGTCTGCAGAATTCTTGGCTTTGTTCTTCAGCCTATATGATCAGATCTGCATGAAGACTTCTATCTTCACCAAAATTATATTCAGCATTCCTCTTTTCATAATGAATTGCTTGTCTCTTTATATAGACATAATTTTACCGTTTATTGTTATTGTCTTTCTTGTAGATTGCTTCTTGATCCACAAATCTCAATATGCATTGCTTTAATCTTTAAAGCTTTGCTTTAGTTTTATCTTGTAGATTTATCCTTGACAACTGTGAATAAAACTAGATTTAAATCTTTAGTTCAACTGGTCGATGAAAACAAAGTAATCAATCAGTTAACTCTAATTATAGCTCCTGCCAGCTAAGTGTTTTGTTGTTTCCTAACTCTGGTTCTGATCGGTGATCAACTCTTAGTTTTCTCGGTTATTGACTCTAGTTGTCCTCGGGCATTAATATTGTTCGTTGGTCAAAACTGTGAACTGCTCAGGGTTCACTTTAGTTATGCTTGGTGTTGCGGTGCTCACTATACACTGTGACTGCTCGGGGTTCTCTATTCATCGGTGTGCACTGTCTGTCAGTGTTTACTGTCACTCAGTGTACACTGGCTTTATATGTTTACCGATAACATAAACTTTATCTCTTTGGTTTCTTGAAGTCTATGACAATATGTATATGACCAATCAAATTATATCAGGTTGAAATCAATGACAATACAATACATTAACTGATTTAATGTCTTGCATTTACTTTCTGCAGCTCGGTGATCATCAACTTATCATCTTCAAACATTCAATCAGTTATAGTTCATCACACAACATTTTTAGGTTTCTCTAATCTAGGTAGTCCTGTGACTATTCTTTTTACTCACTTTGATCAAGTTGTCAAAATTAACATGACATAACCTTTTGTGCCATAACCAAACATTTGCAACTTTAGCAAACATGAAAATCTTCATAGAAGTATCAAGATAAAATAAATTACCTTTAGATTGTTCTCTAGTAGCAATCAGACTCTCCTTCCTATAAAAAAACTTTCACCTTTCCATATTGAAATTCCATTCGGTGACCTGTGTTATTTAACTGTGCAACACTCAACAGATTATACTTTAAGCCTTCAACCCAATAAACATCATCACATCTTGTGTTATTTAGTAGAATTATAGAACTTTTTTTTTTCACAGGGTATGGAGCATCATTACCAAATCTCACAAATCATTCATCATGCTTCTCCAAGGAAAAAAAAAATATAAGTGTGTCACCAGTCATGTGATGTGGACAACCAGTATCTATAGTACATGTTTCATTCTTACTTACTTGTGATATTAGGGCTCTTGGTTCTTCTTTGTTTTCTCCATCAGAATTATCATTAATAGAAACATACACAACTTCTTCACCATTATTGTCATCTGAATCATCATCACTTAGTCCTTCATTAGCAATATGACAAGATTTCTTACCTTTTCTTTTGTAGTCTCTAAATCTCCCGATTCTATTCTCTCTTTTATCCTCATCTTTGTTATCTTTCTTCTCCTCGTTATCTTTCTTAGGGAAGTTAGATGCAATATGACCAATCTTGTTACAATTAAAACATTTCAAGTGTAACTTACCTCGGTATCTTCCTTTGCCTCTTTGTAGTCATCTAGCCAACAAAGCTTCAAACTCTCTCTCGTTCTCTTCATCTTCAGCATATAACTCTTCCAAACCACTCTGACAGTTGTAAAATATCCCACTAGCACCACATACATATCCAACACTAGCTCTAGAGTCCTTAGAACTTTAAATCTTCAAATATTACTTAAATGCATACTCAATCTTAAATGTAGTAGGTAGAGTATTATCAAAATCATTAATCTCAAATGCAACCAGCTTACCAATAGTAGCATCAAGTGAAACATTCATCTGAGAAATAGAACTCAACTTCTGTATAGCAGATACTCAAATAGCATAACTCGGTAGCTGGGTTCTCAACATTTTTCTTGTTACATCTTCTTTTGTTATGGTTCCACCAACTCCTCTGATAGAATTAACAATCTCTTTAAGTCTAGTGTTGTATTGTATTATGTTTTCTCCTTATTTCATTTTCATTGAACCAAATTTACCTCTTAAACATTCTACTTTTGCCTTCTGAACATGTTGATCACCACCAAAGGTCCAAATAAGCTTATCCCACATTTGTTTCAAAGTAGTACATCCATCAAGTTCATCATATTCCTAGTCGCTAAGTGTAGAAGTGATCTCAATCATGACTTGTGTGTGTTCTTTCTTCTATCTTTGCTCATTAAGTGTCAAAGGTGCAGTTGTAGGTGCAACATATGCATTATCAAGAAAATGAAATACATACTCTCCTATACCAGACACATGCAATCTCATTCTACTTTTCCATGTAGAAAAATGTTCCCTATTCAACTTTGGTGCTTCCCTCATATACATATTTAGATCTTGACTCAAGTCCTTTTAAACTTAACACTTCAGAGTACCAAGCTCTGATACCAATTATTGTTCCACTGAGAGGGAGGTGAATCAGACAAAATTAAACTTAAATACTTAAAACTTATCTCACTGATTCACTCGGTAGAACTGAATATAGTAATGACAGACTCACCAAATAACTTAATAACTTAAACAACCATATATCTCATAATATGCAAATCAATCATTCAAACTCATTTAACACCATATTTAACAAGGAAACCCAATAAGGGAAAAACCTCTATGGGAATTGTGACCCACAATAAAAATGTACCCTTCTGAAGTACCCTCGATTAAGAACTTATCCTATTAAAGATTACAAACACATTTGCTAGATGTGACCCTTTTGAGGGATTTACCTCATATCTGTTAATATCTTCACTCTGTTAGGAGTGGACTTCTTAGAGGTCTTTAAACACTCTTTTGGAATTTCATCTACTTCTAAGATTTACAAATAGCACTGTTAAGTCCACTCGGTTAAGAGATTTTCTCTGTTACAAATGCTAATAAGCAACAGTAAAACTTTGATCTGTAAATATTGCAACTACCTTTCCTTGGATCAGATCCTTTGTGCTCACATGAATACTAGCATTACATACTCCATTTGTCTCTTCTCTAGACTATAGATTCTTCTCTTTCTGCTTCTCTATTTTGCTTGGTAACTTTTATTATTTGGCTTATTTTGCTTCTCAATTCAACTCGCCAACATCTCTTCTCTCATTAGTTCTCATCCTTTATATAGACAAACTTTTGCCTCTTAATCTATTTGCTTAGGTTTTTCATTATTTTCTCTCAGCCATTCGATCATCTTCTTCACAAATATCAGCTCGATAAACCATTTAAATTTTACCTCAGAACTTGAACTTTTTCTTGGAACTTTAATAATCAGGGTTAACTGCTTAATCTTCGCCTTAGATCTTCTCATTGAATTTTCTCGCTTGTAGATCTTCTAACAAACTTCCTTTATCCTTATCAACATCCAGATCATCATAGCTTCGTATTAAATTTGATCTTATCATCATTCTCAATCAATATCCTGTACTTGGTAACTTGCCTTGCAACTCTGTAATTATCTTCATTCACTACTCGATGCCTAACTCATTCTCGGTGCTCGATGACTGAAACCAACTAACACAACTCTATACCAACTGACTCTATCTAGCTCGGTAGAGTAAATCTTTCTAGTCATAACTTAACTCTTTGCAATCTCTGACTTAATCAATCAAATGTACCGACTTGATAAGATCAAATATATAGTAGCAAACAACTATATCCACATTATGTCATCATTGTCTGATCTGTATTTGTCACCCATTTAAATTCTTTTTCTTTTGATATGGTAACTCAATATAAATCAGTAATCAATTGCTTGACATCAATGACAAAATAACCACTGATCTAACCATTTCTACAAACATATTTACCTATTATCACTCGGTCTTCATCATATCCATCAGTTGATTAAAAAGGACATCTTGCAGAAGCATGCTGAAGTGACCAAAATGAAGTTCTTTTCCACTTTGAAGGGTAATGGGAGAGTTCACTATTGATTGGTAAGCTATTGTTTCATTTCAGATAAGGTTTGTTAAACGGCTTTGTGACATGGTGATTATGGTGCCAAGGCCTAACAAGCCTTGTGGCTTGATTTGGTGACATGAGTTAATAGTATGAGTATGACTCTTGGAAGTGTTGTAATGTATCACTGATCGAGAATGTGAATGCTTGGAACCAAAAGGGTATTGATGGTCTTGTTTATTAATATTGGTGAATATGGTGAAGGTATTATTTCCTTGTGCATTTGGCTTGGTCATATTATGTCGATGAAGATGTAGATATGGTTGATAATAATTGTGTTGGTAAATGAGATTTGTTTGTTTGTACCAAGAATGCCTCTATTATAATGAGTTTTGTTGTAATAAAAGATTTTGAAATAAGTTTGGATCAGTTTGATCTTTGATGTCTTGGTGGCTTTGTATGATGCTTTGCATCATACAATCATTGCAATCCACAATCATTATAGTTTCTCCCTACTCAGACAAGAAAAAGTTAAGTTTGGGCTTGATATAGTTGTGTGAGTATACGCACAATTATAATTCCATGTGAAATAGATAACAAAGAGCAAGTATTCTTATTTCAAACAGATAAAACTAGAGAATAATCAGGATTCTAAAGGAATTGACATGATTTTAAATAGCTTACTACAAACATGGAGACAACAACGGATGCCTAAGAAATTAATTTTCTATGCATATTTGTAAGCTTCCTAATGTTGTATCATCTATCATTAACAATTTATTTTTCTTACATTTATTTAACAAATCTCAAGGAAGAGGCAACGTACCTGTGATGTCCACCTTGAGGAATTTGAATATCATATTTCCACTCTAACTCCACGGATTTCCATCCTTAACTACTATACTTGATGCAAGAGCATCTTGATTTCTTGGAAATCCTGTATCAACCAAAAATATGTTTGTTTTGGTTCAGCAGCTTGTGGGTTGCTCAGTAAAGTGTTCGGTAAATGCTTGCTTGGTTGGTTGAAGGTTTGTTGTTTCACCGCTTGAGCTTAGTTACTTGTTTTGGTTGGCTTCACCAACGGGGTCTCGGCTTGGTGTTTGCTCTTAACTACTCGGTGGTTTCACCGGCTGGTCTTTGTGCTCAACAGTCTTTCTCACCGAGTTGGTATTTTGGAGGTTGGATCTTCTGAGCGATGTGTGCATTTAATTTTTGTAGCGTAATTAATGTTGGGGCCTCTCATTGGGATGTGTGTGGACCTAAATCTGGGTCTTTGTTGTTTCCTATGTTGGATCTTTAGGATATTTGGTGCCGACCTCTTTTGTGGTCTCTTGTATATATTTAGTTTATGTTCTTAGATTTTGGAGGGGGCAGTTTTTGGTAGGAATTTGGATAGAAGATTTGGATCACAGGTCTGTGACCTCACATGTATGAAGATTATTCTATAAATATCTGAATGTATATGGCCATAACCGAGAAGGCCTTATAGCCCGACATGTATAATGTTTGATGAAATAATATGAAGTTCTACTTTCTCTCTCCCTTTTCTGTTGTTGCTTCTGAGTTGTTCTTCAAGTTGGTTTGGATACCTAGGAGTGCTCTTGGCCCTGGTTGTCCATACCCTCCTTGCATCAAGTGGTATCAGAGCGAAGGTTAGATCTGAGGTTCCTTGTTGTGAACCCTAGTGGTATTTGATGTAGGGTAGCAGATTGTGATCTGACCTATAATTGCAGAGGGTTTCAAGATGGTTTGTGGGAGAGAAAATGCAAATCCAGGTCTAGTTGATATGCTAAGATAGATTGCTGCAAGATTGGAAGTTACTGAGATAGCCTAGCACAGAGGAAGACATCTTGAGGATTTTAGTGATGATGAAGTTGAAGAAGTGCAAGGAGAAGTTGCACCTGCACCTTTGATGGATCAGGAAGAAGAGAGATTACTGCGAGCATTGACAAGTTTGAAGTCCACACCTCAGTTTAATCCTCTTGAGTATAGTGGAAAGTAGGATTATGATGAGTTGATAGAATGGATAATCGAGATGGAAAAATACTTTGAGTATGAGAGTGTATTAGAGGAGAAAAAGGTGAAGTTTGCATGTACAAAGTTGAAAGGTCATGCATCCTTATGGTGAAAACATCTGCAATTGGATCGAAAGAAGAAGGGTGTAGACAAGATCAAGGTATGTGACAAGATGATAAACAAGTTAAAAGGAAAGTTTCTACCTTGTGATTACCAGATTAACCTAGTTAGGAGAATGCAAAGTTTGAAGCAGAAAGATAGCTCGGTAAAAGATTACACCGAGGGATTTTACAGATTAGACATCAAATCTGGACATGTTGAAGATGAGGTGGAAAGAATAGCAAGATATCTGAATGGATTAAGAAGTTCTATACAAGATGAGATCAACTTGGTAAAGATGGAGAGTATTGAAGAGGCATATCTATTTTCCCTAAAAGCTGAGGAGAAATTGAACAAAAGATATGAGCAAAGGCAAAGAGGAAGAGGTGGTAAATTCCCTAGAGGAAGAGGTAGCTCTTATGGTGAAAATAGTCTGATCAGGACAAGACAAAATAGATTAAGAAAATGTTGGTCCCACTAAGAGGGGGCTGAATCAAACAAATAAAACTTAAATACTTAAAACTAAACTCACTAATTCACTCAATAAATACTGAATACAGTAAATAACCAATTCACAAATAACATAAGCAGCAATCAATCATTCAAACTTAGCAACATTAAATTTAACTCATTGACACATGATTTAACTCAGTTGACACCAGATTTAACAAGGAAACCCAATTTGAGAAAAACCTCTATGGGAATTGTAACCTACAATAAAAAATTGTACCCTTTTGAAGTACGCTCAATTAAGAACTTATCCTAATAAAGATTACAGCCACATTTGCTAAATGTGACCCTCTTAGGGTATTTACCTCAGATCTGTTAAAATCTTCAACCTATTAGGAGTGGCCTTGTTAGAGATCTTTAAACACTCTTTTGGAATGTCACCTAAGTCTAGGTTTTACAAATATAACGGTTAAATCCACTCGATTAAGAGATTTCTCTATTACAAATATTAATAAGCAACGGTAAACTTTGATCTGTAAAAATAGCAACTCACTATGCTTGTATCAGATCCTTTGTGCTTAATTGAATATTGGCATCACATACTCCATTTATCTCTTTCTCGGACTATAGATTATTTAATCTGTCTTTCTCTATTCTGCTCAATAAATGTTGTCCTTCAACTTCTTTCCTTCTATGTTTAATTCACCAACAGCCTTACACTGTGTGTAATCCTCATCCTTTATATAGACATACTTTTGTCTCTTAATCTCCTTGATTTGATTTTCCTTCCTTTGCACTCAGTCGTTCGATCATCTTCTTCATATTTCTCAATTTGGTAGACCATTTCACTTTTACCTCGAAACTTGTAACTTTTCTTGGAACTTTCATAATTATGTTTAACTGCTTGATCTTCACCTTAGATCTTCATATTGAATTTTCCCATTCGTAGGTCTTGTACCAAACTTCATATAATTCATTTCTTCATCCAGCTCATCATTGCTTTGCATTAAATTCGATTTCATCATCATTTATTATCAGTATATTGTACTCAGTGAACCTTGCTTTGAAACTCAGTAACTAACTTCATTCACTGCTCAGTATCTAATTCATCGAATCACTGCTCAGTATCTAATTCATCTTCGATGCTCGGTGCTTGGTAACTGTAACTGACTCACATAACATTCCACCGACTGACTCAGTCTAGCTCGGTAAAGTAACTCTTTCAGTCATAACTTAATTCATTGCAGCTCCCGACTTGATCAATCAAATGTACCGATTTGATAACATCAAACATATGGTAGAAAGCAACTATATCATCATTACTTCATCATTGTTTGATCTGTATTTTTCACCCATTCAACTTCTCCTCTTAAGATATAGTAACACAATAAAAATCAATTAAACAATTTCTTGACATCAATGACAAAACCAGCTATGCCCATTGAACTTAGATCCAATATATCATCTCTTCAACATCAAAAGTTTTAAGGAAAATATTGTATTAAGAATTTTAAAATGCAAAGTTCTTGATATTGTTTTGAGTTGTACACGAAATAGATGAGAAATACCTTTGCAGTTGTTGCCAATTGACCTAAGGTACAACGTTGAACAACACATCATGAGCATCCTTGAGCAATTTCTTCATGCAAGAATGGCCAAATGCCATAATTTATTGAAATTAATGAGTCCTTATCATTTGGAATTGGAAACAAAAATCTATTTAGGGAGATGTACCTGGAAAATAATAAATAATGAGCCACTGGGACTATTTCAAACTACCAAACAACTATAGAATACTAGATATTATATTAACATCCAATTTATTCTACAAAAGGTAAATAAATAAAGACTTATTATAAGATATAAGAAATATGAATTTTAACAGTAAAATTGGCAGAAACATTAAATGAGAAAATTTTAGAAAATATACAATACAAATGGTATTCACACAAGAAGCAAACAGTTAGTAGACTACAAATAACATTAAAAAAAAGTAAAGGGATATTTAAGAACATTTTTAAGTAAATTACTCCCCAACAACTAAAATCATAAAAACCCCTAGAGGATGGTCTTATGAATAGTTGACTATTTGTCACATCAAAAGATTAAAAAAGGTAGCAAGTGAGTAAAGATACAAGATATCCTATAATCTATTTACAAGACAAAAATGACACATTACATGTCCAAGAAAAGATCATTCAGGGAAAAGAAGAGTATAAGTGACATATTCCCTACAAAAGTATTCAGGATCTTTCTCTTCTCTTATGTCATAAGGGCGACAAGCATCAACTATCAACCACACCCATTTTCCATCTCTATTGATAATCATACCATTCCATGCATGTGGAAGGTAGTCCATATAGCCCCTCACAAGCTCACAAGGAATTGGAGGGTCTGCCCTGTCACACAGATACTATTTGTATTTCATAATAAACAAGTCAGAATGCACTTTAAAAAAGGTAGTTAGGTAGTTAGAAAGCTTTAAAGTATTGAATAAATTATGGAACTTTAAGAAAACTTAACTAATACATAGTACATCAATAAATGTGATCCCATGAGCTACAATGTGTTATCACCTTCTTAAGGATGGATCGATGGTGATACATGTCCTAGTGAATCGCTCCTAGTGGAGCAACATTGGAGTTTTGTTTTTGATTAAAAAAGCAACCAGAACAAGGGGGCTGACCCGAAAAGAACACAGCCAACATGAGAAGTGCAAGACTACCAGCACATTACGAAAGTTAGCAGACCCTTAACCAATCCCTTTTTTGAAAATAAAAAACCAGAAACTAGAAACAACAGGCCTCAACTTCAATATGAAGTTTGTAACCAGCCTGTTAGCAGCAACAAACCCCAACTTCACCATGAAGTTAGTAACCAGTCTATGAACGTTAGTAGCAGTAGAGTTTAAAATATCAAAAGCAAGATTGCAAATAACAGTTTTACGGCCAACAAAGTTAAACAGAGTAACAGACAGGCCCAAAATGGCCAACCAACTAAAACAGCTAACAAACAAAAACATCAAAAAGGAACAGAAAATTACTTAGGGTTTTTACCCCCTTCATTAAGCATTAGCTTGATCCAATCTTCTGCAAGGAATTGGAAGAGCTTCCCATAATTCTGAACCTTCCTCAAGGTATTATCTTTCTCCATGTGCAGCAGCTGAAGAGTCGTAGCCACTAAATGTATAACTTTGACCACAAACTCAACAATTATGTTGAAGCTTTCTACCATCTCTCTGATTTCCTCCTTAACCTCCTGAAGGTCCTTTTTGGAGACTAAATCCTGGAAGGAGGTCTGAAGCCTCTTAAAGTCCTCCTGCATTTTCTTTAGGTCACCCTCAGCTTCCCTCTTACCCTCAACCTCCACCTTACTTTCCTCCAGGGCATCATCCTTGTTACCCCCAGTTTCCTTCTTAGTATCTAACTTCACCTGTGGACCAGTCGGCGAGGTAGCCGTAAGCGGCGACTCCAAGTGCTTTTCATCAAACAACTTCTTTTTGGATAAATCAACCATGGGTAATTTGAAGCTTGCCAAAATCTGGGAAGATTCCTGGATTTTCTCGGCTCCCTCCATAGACTGGGTGACTTTGTCAATGTCTTTATCACAATTGTCCTCATCCTTCTTAATTTATTTCCCTTTCTTTTTATCCTCGCTACTTCCCTTCTTCCTCCCATCTTCCTCTTCTGACGACTCCTCTTTCTCCTCATCCTCCAAATACATTTTTCTGACAGTTTCTGTTTAAACCTGGTGTTAGTGGCAATTCTGTGCGACCTCCTCCTTCTTTCGTTTTCATCTTGTTCCTCCTCTGAATCAATGTTAATTTGATTTCCACCCACCAAAACTTTTTTATCTTTCTTCGGTTTATTATGCACAGGAGTTTGCGTTTTGGAGGACGAGGTGGGATTAGAATGAGAAGCCATTAACTATTTAGGAGCATTAGCAGAGGGGTGTTAAAATCTTGCAAAGTGACAATTCTTGGAGGACATAAAGCAAGGTGAAAATTATAAAGGCGCAGAATCAAGCCTTGGTGCAGAATGCAATAATTCTGCTTGTAATTTTTCTTTTCACGCACATCCATCACTGAAGCCTCGAGAGAGTGCAACAAGTAAAAAGGAAAAGAAATAGTATCATTATAGCGAAAGTGGTTGAGCAGAGGGAAGTGGTAATTATAACAGGTGCCAAAACAGCCTTCAAGAGTAATGTATTTAATCAAAATGAGGCATACCTCGTTCCAAGGATCAGGAAGCACCTCCCGTTTGAAGCCCCCACAAATCCGGACTGGAATCTTTGATTTCTTGAAAAATCTTTTTATGCTAGAATCGTCTTTGCTTTTCATAACCTTCTTCCATTTTCTTCCATCAGTGGAGAGCCTCGTAGCTTGGGCAATAACCTCTTCATTGAGTTCAAAGGTTATCCCGTTTATGGTTACCTTACGATCCAACCAAGAATTAACTAGCTGCATCAAAATGAGTTCATCGCTACCCTCCATGGCTTCCATGTAAGGATAAAAACCTCCCTCCTTCAAGTATGTAACCGCACAAGGGTTTTTGAGGAACCCATATTCAATTTTAGAGGGCTCCACACAAACCATATCGCCACCCATTTCATAACTATGCTCAGAAAGCTCCTCTTCTTGAATCTCCAGAGACATCCCACCCGTTCTACCACCACATAGACTAGCCTTCACCAAAGCCCAGAAAAAGCCAACGCCGAACACCCAGCAAAGGCAATCAGTGAAGCATATGATGAAGATCCATATGGGAATAAAATCAGCTGCATTAATGAACTGTAAACAGTAGGTACTAATCATATGGGTGGCCAAAATGAAAGCAAAGCCATCGCATGAAAAGAAATAATTGCATATCTTGGGTTTAAAACACGAACAGAGCCTGGCCATCTTATTAGGGCTGCCAAGATGCGTGCCAATCCCCACATCAATACTATTCTTTAAAGTGCATGTACTTTTTCCCAAATAGGCAATAAAGGCCCATCTTTTCAGCATTATACTAATATTAATTTTGTTACCCATTACATTTTTAAAATTTGAATTTGCGTTGTGTCTCGTACAACTACGAGCCGCCTTTATTGTCTTATCAACTTCATCCACGTGCCACATCATGTAATTTTCTTTCATTCTCCATGAGCAAAACTATTTTCTTGGTTAGCAAATTCAAATTTCTCCAGCACCTAATTCCTTGCATAGCAAGACCCGTGGCAGCCAGTGTGTCCGCAACAACATTTCTCTCTGTATATGTGCTAAATTTTGAATTCATCCAGCCTCAAGAGTAGCAACCAGATGTCTTGCAACAGATTGGACATATTCCAGTTGGCTCTATGGTTTCCCTTGACCATCTCTATCACTATTTTTGAGTCACCCTCGATGATCATCTTTTTAATTCCCACGGAAACTGCCACCTTCGAGCCCCAAAACAAGGCAGAGATTTTTGTCACATTGTTAGAACCCATTCCGAGATGAACCGCATAAGCAATACTCATCTTCCCACAATGGTCTCTGATAATACCTCTGCCAACAACAATCCCATTAGAGGCAGCCCTGTCGAAATTCAATTTTGTGAAATTGTCCTTCGGGGGGTCCACTTGGTATTTCTCCTCGCAGCCACCTTGGAGCAATCAAATGTAGAGAAGAAGGAAGGAAGCTGCCAAAATTTAGCCAGTTTACAATCTAACTCCTTAGGGGAGAACTGAGTAATTTTCCATTGGCAGGTTTCCAAGTTTTTCTTCAGCAGATTCACAGCTAATCTCACCGTCCCCTCAACGTCAATTTCCTCCCCTCTAAACACTTGATTATTTCTTTCTTTCTACAGACTCCAGCAAACATGCGGGGGTAGCATTCTCCATAGGAGACTAATAAGTGGGTGTGCCAAAGAGTGACCCCAGTTGCAAACAAATTGGTCAACATTCTCCATAGAAACCCAATCTAGCTGCATTATGCTCATCATTTTGAACCACACCATTGACGCATACGGACAATGAATAAGGAGATGGTTAATAGTCTCAACTTCATTTTTACACATAATGCATCTATTAACCAGCTAAATTCCCTGCTTCTGGAGGTTATCTAGCGTAAGAATTTTACCATGTAACACTGTCCACTAGAATAAATTGATTTTAGGGATCAATTGAGGGATCCACACCTTTCCCCAAATTTTCTCATCTGCCACCACCTTTAAATTGGTTAAATATGCAGATTTCATTGTGATCTCTCCTGATTTGTTATGACACCAAACAGCCCTATCCTCAATCTAAGAGAGGGAGATCCTAATGCCATCCAAAAGCTTCTCAATCTCCTTGATATAAAGAGGAACTTGGGCCTGATCAAGGTAAGTATCTGCCAGATTTTTCCATTTCCTATCCTAAGAAATGTAATCTATAACTTTACTCCCAAAATGGGAAACCAATCTATCCTTCACGAGACCATACTTGTCCCGCCCTAGGGGTTTATCACTTACCCATCAGTCCTCCCAAAAAATGATCTTAGAACCATTACCAACCATCCATTTCAACCCCCTAAAAAGAGTTCCCTTACATTTAGCAATAAAATTCCAAATTTTAGAGCCAGAAGGAAAATTATGACAATACAGCAATTGGGCAGAATCATTTAAATATTTGGCCCTTATAATTTTTCTCCAACCAGTGGTTCCTCTAAACAACGGCCAACCAATTTTAGTTATCAAAGCCTTGTTTAGGTCCTTCATTTTCCTCACTCCCAGCCTACCCATCAGTTTCGGTTGACAAACCATCTCCCAATTGACCAAGTTCATTCTGGCTTTTTCCTCCACCCCCGTCCACAAAATATTCCTCTGAATTTTCTCCAGCTTCTCCCCCATTCTGACAGATATTTTGAAGAGGCAGAGGAAGTAAACAAGTATTCCTTGAAGGGTCGTGGACAACAATTGAAGTTTCCCCACATTTCTAAGAACCTTTCCTTTCCAACCAGCCCTTTTTTTTTTGCAATTTTTCCAAAATGGTGTTCCAAAACTGGTCTGAGACCTTCACCATGAGAAGTAACCCAGGATAGGTGTCAAGTAGCATCGCCCCCATACAGCCAATACAATCCACAATCTTTTGTTGGGTTCTCTGTTCAGTATTGAAGAAATAAATTTTACTTTTACAGTAGTTTATTACTTGACCAGAAGCCACCGCATAGGAATTCAGAAGAGTTTTCCAATCTCAGGCTTCTCTAATATAGGGTTTTCCAAAAAGGAATGTATCATCCACAAACTGTTGGATAACTTCCAGAGCAAGGATGGAGGCTGGTTTAAAATTAGCAATAGATCCAGTTCCTTCCAACTTCAGAAAGTTCCAAGCCAGCACCTCCGCAACCAACAAGAATAGGTACGGCAGGAGTGGGTACCCTTGTTGTAATCCTCTTTCCAGCTTAAAAGACCCCCAAGGTGAGCCATTGACCAGCACCGCAAATTCAACCGTTTCCACCGCCACCTTTTTTATTTTAATAATCTTTCCTGAAATCCAAATTTTCTTCGCACCTTATACAAGAAGTCCCAAAAAACCTTATCATATGCCTTAGATATATTCAATTTTAGTGTCAGTCCAGCATTCCTGCCTCTCTCCATAGAATGAATGATCTCATAGGAGATAATCACCGCATCTAAAATTTGTCTATTTGGGATTAATGATTTTTCCAAGTAGACGTTTAATTCTGTTGGCAACAATTTTGGAAAGGATTTTAATATATAGTATTGCAAAGGCTTATGGGGTGGAAGTCACCCATGCCCTGAGGGTCTTGAACTTTAGGTACCAGAACAATATAGGTGTTGTTAAGTTTTTTCAGGATATTTCCAGTTTGAACAAAATCACAGGCTGCGTGAATAAGATCATATTTGATAATCTCCTAGAAATCCTGGAAGAAAGCCAGAGGAAAGCCATCTGGTCCAGGCGATTTATAATCTCCCATGGAGAACACGTCATTTTTGACCTCCTCCTCTGAGACCTGAAGCAACAGCTCTTCATTTTCCACCCCATTAATGACAGTCGGAATGACCTCGAGGAGTCTATCAAAGACAACATTTGTCCCCCTCCGAACCGGGCATCTGAAAGTGTCTTGGAAGAACTCAGCAGCAAACCTACCAATGTCATCTTGCTCGGTTAGCAATTGATTCCCTCGAACATTTAAGAATTTTATGGTATTCCTTATTTTATGAATAGAAGAAGACCTGTGGAAAAAGGCCGAATTCCTATCACCTTCCTTGAGCCATTGAATTTGAGACCTTTGCTTCTAGTAGATTTCCTCCCTCTTAAGGTTTTATTTCCATTTCTTCTGCCAACCTTCCTCTTCACAATGATCATTCCAAGTGGAGACGCCCAATACCATGTCCTCCAGGAAGTGCTTGAGATTCTCCTCAATTTCTTTTTTGCATTAAAAGATGTCCCCAAACTTGGTCTTACTCCACCTTTGGGCCTCCTTAATAAAGTGTAATGTTTTTAAAAATTATGAACATGGTCGTTCCCTGAATAGGAGTGTTCCACCATCTTTTAATATAGTCCAAAAATTCAGGGTGGGAGTGCCACATAGTGGAAGGGTCATGGCCTACAACCTTTCAATTCCTCCCAGTTCAGAATTAGGGGGAGTGATCAGAAACCATCCTCGTAAGATGAGAAAGGCTGACCAATGGAGCAATATTCCAACCACCCGATAACATCCATCTATCCAGTCTAACCTGGATAAGTTGCTTTCATTTTCTATTGTTGGACCAGGTAAAAACCATTCCTTGCAATCAATATCCACTAAGTCATTGTTCCTCATGAAGTCCGCCAACTCCTGCATACTATCCAAATAATCTTGGGTGCCCCCCAATTTCTCAGAGGGAAATAGGGGTGAATTAAAATCACCCGCACACATGATGGGATAACTTTGATCAGCCAATATGAGGTTAGTAATTTCTCCCCAAATCCTACCCCGGTCACTTCTAACATTAGGAGCATAAATATTATACATGTACCAAAAGACATTATTCCAAGTAAACAAAACAACAAGGAAGTAATGAGAAAAATCCACAGCGCTCCCATTTAACTTACTCGGATTCCAGAGAGTAGACACCCCACCAGAGGCCCCAACAGCTCCACTATAGTGAAAGGCCGCACCAGGCCATATTTTGTCCACAAGAAGAGCAAAGTTTTGATACTTCATCTTAACCTCTTGGATAAGAACCACTTCAAATTTCAAATCTAAGATATACTTCTTTAGAGCATACTTTTTCTAAGGGCTATTCATGCCCCTTATGTTCCAAGAGAGGAACTTCATCTTTTACTTTTTTGGGAGTCTTGTAGGGTTAATTGTCGCCCACTGGCAATTGCCCTTGATGCTTCTTTTGCTCTCACTGCTCTCACCATGGGATGACCAACTTTGGCTTCATTTCCCACATCCGCCTTCTTTTTTGTTTCATTGCCCTCATCAACCTTCTTACCCCCTCTAATTTTCCTTTTAGGTTCCGACCATTCCAGGAGACTATCCGAAGGCGACAAAGGGGCCAACCTCGTCTTTTCCATTGCCTTTAATACTTCACTTTGGGAGGAAAAGTTTATTCAAGACCAGATGCAAAGATGCACACTAAGTGTGGAAGGTAATTGTTGATAGTGGAAGCTCAAAGAATCTGGTATCGGAGGAGATGGTCACGAAGTTACACTTGGAAATAATGAAGCACCCGAAGCCCTATCAGATTTCATGGATCAAGGATGAGCATACATTAATGGTGAGTGAACAATGTTTTGTGAACCTGAAAATTTGGAAAGTATTATGATAAGGTGTTGTGTGATATTATGCCAATGGATTGTTGTCATATTTTATTGGGTAGACCTTGGAAATATGATAAACATGTTATATATGATGGAAGAGTGAACAAATATACTCTTTGGGTTGATGGTAAAAAGAAAATCTTGTTACCTTTGGTTGAAGAATCTATTGGAGAGATATGTACATATGTGAAAGTTTGTTTGATGGAAGGTAGACAGTTTGTTAAGGATTTGAAAATGAATGATATATGTTACACTTTGATTCCTAACAAATTGAGTAAGAACCAAACTATTGTTATGCTTTTCAAGATCGTGAGCGTGATCCAGTTCTTTCAGCAGCACCCCTACAATACAAAAGATAAAAATTCATGAAGATGAGAAATTGTTCATCAAGTACAAGGAGATCATTTCAGATAATGTACCTGATGGTTTTCCATCGATGAGAGATATTAGTCATTGTATGGATCTGATTTCTGGAGCTAGCTTTCCAAACAAGGCACCACATCAGTTGACACTAACTGAGAGTGAGGAACTCAACCAACAAGTTCATGAGTTGTTGAACAAGGGTTTGATCAGAGAAAGTTTGAGTCCATGTGCAGTACTAGTAGTTTTAGTACCTAAGAAGAATGGAGAGTGGTGAATGTGTACTAATTCAAGAGCAAACAACAATATAACAATTAAGTATAGATTTCCTATACTGGGGATGGATGATATAATGGATTGTTCGAGTGGAGCAAAATATTTTACCGAAATTGATTTGAAGAGTGGATAGCATCATATTAGAATCAGAGAAGGTGATGAGTGGAAGATTGCTTTCAAAACAAAAGAAGGTTTGTATGAGTGGTTGGTTACACCCTTTGGTTTAACTAATTCACCGAGTACATTTATGAGGCTAATGAATGAAGTTTTGAAGAAATTCTTGAATAAATGTGTGATTGTATACTTGGATGATATTCTGATATTCAGTAAGACCAGAGAAGAGCATTTGATACATATAAGACAAGTGTTGCAAAGATTAAAAGAGGAAAAATTGAATATAAAATTGAAAAAGTGTTCCTTCGTGAAAGAAGAACTTGTGTATTTAGGTTTTGTGATTTCAGCTTATGGTTTGAAGATGGATCCTAAGAAAGTTGAAGTTATACTTAGTTGGCCTACACATGAGAATGTCAATGAGGTAAGATCATTTCATGGATTGACAAGTTTATTAGAAATTTTAGTTATATTTGTAATGTTATGTCTGAGACAATGATGGGAGACAAAAGAGAATTCAAATGGACGCATGGAGCTGATAACAGTTTTGAGACTTTGAAACAAAAGGTTGTTGAATTACGTGTTAGCCTTACCTGATTTAAATAAGGTATTCCAAGTTGAATGTGATGCAAGTGGAAGTGCAATAGGAGTTGTGTTAACTCAAGAAGGTAAACCTGTTGCTTTCTTTAGTGAAAAGTTGAATGATGCTAAAAAGAAATATTTTGTCTATGATCAAGAATTCTATGTTATTGTTCAAGCTCTAGAAAAATGAAGACATTATTTGATGCCGAGTGAATTTGAGATATATGTTGATCATAAGGCTTTACAGTATTTGGGTAGTCAGAATAAGTTGAATCGGAAACATATGAAATGGGTAGAGTATTTGTAGAATTTCACATTTGTGATAAAGCATAAAAGTATAGTTTCTAACTGAGTTGTTGATGCATTAAGTAGAAGAATATCTTTGTTGACTAAAATGAGAATTGAGGTTCTTGGTTTTGATGATATGAAGAACTTGTATGAAAATTACCCTAATTTTTCTGAACAGTGGAGAATGTGCAAAGCACCTATTCCCAATCAATCGAGTAAGTATGAAGACTATTTCATTCAAGAAGATATGTTGTTCAAAGGTATTCAGTTATGTGTACCAAGAGGATCAATGAGAACTAATATGATAAAGGAAAAACATAGTAGTGGTTTGGCTGGACATTTTGGAATTGATAAGAGATTAAGTTTACTTAAGGAAAGGTATTTTTAGCCTCAGTTGTACAAAGATGTTCAGAAATTTGTGAAAAGTTGTGGAGTTTGTCAAGTTGCAAAAAGAGTAAGTCAGAATACTGGATTGTATACACTGATTTTTGTTCCTGAGAAACCTTGCAGTGATATCAGCATGGATTTTGTTCTTGGCTTACCGAGGACATTAAGAGGTAATGATTTCATATTTGTTGTTGTGGATAGATTTTCTAAAATGACACATTTCATACCATGTAGAAAAACATCAAATGCAGTACATATAACAGATCTTTTCTTTAAGGAGATTGTCAGATTGCATGGATTACCAAAGAGTATCATCTCTGACCGAGACAGTAAGTTTGTTGGCTATTTTTGGAAAACACTTTGGAAGAAGTTGGACACTGAGTTGAACTATAGCTCTACATTGCATCCACAGACTGATGGACAAACAGAGGTTGTAAACCAAAGTTTGGGTAACTTGTTGAGATGCTTAGTTGGAGACACACCGAGTAATTGGGATTTGATGTTAGCACAAGCAGAGTTTGCATATAATAGTTCAGTAAATAGAAGTATTGGAAAGACACCATTTGAAATTGTTAATGGCACACAACTGAGAGGTATATCAGACTTTAGAGATATACCTGGAGAACAGAAGAGAAGTGATGAAGATGAAAATTTTGTTGAGTTTATGAAGACATTGCACAAGGAAGTGAAACATAAGTTGGAGCAAAATAATCAAAAATACAAGAATGGTGCAGATAGATCAAGAAGACATAAGACTTTTAAAGTTGGTGATGCAGTTATGGTTCATTTGAAGAAAGACAGATTTCCTATTGGGACATATGGTAAATTGAAGATGAAGAAATTTGGTCCTTACAAGATATTGAGAAGATTTGACAGTGGAAATGCTTATGAAGTAGAATTACCTGATGACATAGATATATCACCTATATTCAAAATTTCAGACTTGCATGAATATCATGAACCTGATGAAGAAGTGACAGTATCGAGTGATTATTCTACGAAACAGATAGAAGAAGTTGAGAAGATTTTGAAACAGAGAGTTGGCAAAAGTACAAGAGGAAAGGATTGCATGGAATATCTGGTAAAGTGGAAGAACAGACCGATTGAGGACTCATCTTGGATTACCAATCCAAGTTGGATTCAATTCAGGTTGTACCTGATTCATGATTCATGGAATCATTTCTTTTAACCCCAGGTGTCTGATGCGGGAGCATCTTGGGTTCTTGGCAATCCTGTATCAACCAAAAATATGTTTGTTTTGGTTCGACAGATTGTCAAGGGCTCCTCGGTAAAGTGCTCGGTGACTTCTTGCTTGGTCGGTTGAAGGTTTGTTGTTTCACTGCTCGGGCTCAGTTACTTGTTTTGGCTATCTTCACCAACGGGGTCTCGGTGGTTGTTCTTGACTACTCGGTGGTTTCACCGACTGGTCTCTGTGCTCGATAGTCTTTCTCACCGAGTTGGTTTTTTGGACGTTGGATCTTCTGGCCGACGTGTGCATTTAATTCCCGTAGCATAATTAATGTTGGGGTCTCTAATTGGGATGTGTGTGGACCTAAATCTGGGTCTTTTTTGTTTCCTATGTTGGATCTTTAGGATCTTTGGTGCCGACCTTTTTTGTGGTCTCTTGTATATATTTAGTTTGTGTTCTTAGATTTTGGGGGGGAGCAGGTGTTGGTAGGAATTTGGATAGAAGGATTTGGATCGCAGGTGTGTGACCTCACATGTATGAAGATTATTCTATAAAGATCTGAGTGTATATGGTCGTAACCGGGAAGGTCGTATAGCCCGACATGTATAATGTTTGATGAAATAATAAGAAGTTATGTTTTCTTTATCTCCCTTCTGTGTTGTTGCTTCCGAATTGTTCTGCAATTGGTTTGGATAGCTGGGAGTGCCCTTGGCCAGTATTGTCCTTACCCTCCTTGCGTCAATACTCCAATGCTCTAATTTAGTTTCATGGTGATCCTCCCTACTTCAACCCATGACATACAATCTACCTCTTCAAAGTTGTGTTGCTAGAGCATATCTATTACAATTCCCATCTTAGTTTATAATTTTTAATATATCAAAGATTGAAAACAATATCTAAACATATATTTTTCTCAAAACTATATTCAAAATTAAAATGTGCAAATAACAATAGGACCATGAGATGAAAAAGGTAAATCATACAAAGAAATTGAAATTTTGTTTTAGCCAAAATAAGAACAAGAGATTTTGTTTCGTTGATGGATTCTAAACAAGGTTTATTATCTCGATGTTATAGAAGAATCCAATAAACATTACTTGCATTCTTTAAACAAGATAAGGATTTCAGAGACATCAATTTTTCAAAGTTCATAATGATTAGCATTCTTAATTTCTAGATTATGCATCGCATGTTGAACTTAAATTTGATCCATAAACATAGCAGGGTAAGATATGGATTTGGTAATTGTGAAAGGAAACTAAGTGTGCGGAAAACAGGTCCCTACGCTAAACTCCCGAGAAGAGGATCATGCAAATTTAGATTTAACCCTTAGCAATTACAGAATGATAATACAATAACATGCATACATAGAAAAATGAGAATGACACAATGATTTACCCTGGGG
>MU226410.1:2677181-2693692 GCA_018584345.1 Thuja plicata
ACCTTACCAATCACAGGATCCCAAAGCTTGTATCCTTTCACACCAACATTGTAGCCGATGAAGATACATTTTACAGCCTTGTTTTCCAACTTAGATCTTCTCTCCTTAGGCACATGTGCATAAGCTCCACAACCAAAAACACGAAGATATCTAACTGAAGGCTTCTTACCAGACCACACCTCCATGGGTGTCTTACCAACAAGAGTTGATGTAGGAGATATGTTAACCAGATAGCAAGCAATGGCCATAGCTTCAACCCAAAACCTTTGTTCGAGGCCAGCTCCACTAAGCATACTCCTAGCCTTCTCCATCAATGTCTTGTTCATTCTTTCTGCAACTCCATTTTGTTGTGGGGTATAAGGAGTTATATTATGCCTCTCGATCCCTCGTTCTTTACAGAACTGTTCAAACTCTGCCAAACAAAACTCACCACCATTGTTAGTTCTCACACACTTAATTCTTTTACCAATCTGATTCTCTACGAGATCTTTAAATTCCTTGAACCGACTGAAAATATGTGTCTTGCTTTTAACGAAATAAATCCATGTCATTCTACTGTAATCATCTATAAAAGATACAAAATATACAGATTTGGAGAGTGAAGGAACTTTAACAGGACCAAACACATCCAAATGGATAAGATCCAAAATACTAGAAGACTTGTGAGAATTGGAGTAAAACTGAACACGATTTTGCTTACCATAAACATAGTGTTCACAGAAGTCGAACTCAAGATTACAATCATTTATCCCCTCAACGAGGTTTTTATTTGTCAAGGTTCTGAGACCCTTCTCACCAATGTGGCCAAATCTCATATGCCAAAACATTGTATTTTCTGCAGGAAGTTTGCCTTCCAAAGTGTTAGCACCCTTAGGTACACTTGTTGCACTACCATCAGAGCCCATTACCACAGACTTCTTCACTGTTGGTTCAGATGGTGGAGATGAAGTGACTGCTACTCTCTTCCTTGAGACAGAAGAACAATTGCACTGTGAAGTGCAAGCATCCAGCTGAAAAAGGGTACCTCTCCTAGTACCTTTCGCGAGCACCATAGATCCTCTAATCATCTTGCATCCATCTTTCGAAAAAACAACTTGCACACCTGTATCATTCAACATACTTACATATAACAGGTTTCGTGCCAAACCCAGGATGTGCATTACCCCGTTGATCCCATTTACTCGTCCATCAGGGAATTTGATAGTGACTCTTCCTCGTCCAACTATCTCTAGGTGAGAATCATCACCTAGGTACACCTTTCCACCATCGAACTCCTCGTACTTTGAGAACCAACTTCGATAAGAGGTCATGTGAAAAGAAGCACCCGAGTCAATCAGCCACACATCATCAGATGCATGAGTGGCCAAGGCTGTGACAAAAACATCGCCATCTTCTTGAGATTTTTCAGAATATGAATCTGGGCTTTTCTTCTTCTTCTTTGGCTCTTTGCAGTCCTTACGGAAGTGCCCAGTCTTACCACAGTTCCAACATGTTACTTGAGACTTTCCAGGAGTCTTAGATTTCCCACAGGATTTGGATCTACCCTTTTCAAACTTATTGTCATTTTTCTTTCCTCTGTCTTTAGATCTACCATGAACAGCAAGGGCTTCCTTGGTTGAATCGGAAGTCTTTCTTCGCATCTCTTCAGATAACAACAAAGACACCACATCATCCATTTGGAAAGTGACAATAGTACTCTCAAGGGCCATCACAAGATGGTCCCATGAATCCGGCAAGGAACATAACAGGGTCATACATCGATCCTCCTCCTCCAACTTGACACCAGTTGATGTCAACTGTGCAATCAGCATGTTAAACGCATTCAGGTGATCTGCAACAGATCCTCCTTCCTCCATTCTCAGAGAATACAGCTTCTTTCTTAGGAACAATCTGTTCACCAAGGACTTGGCCTGATACACAGACCCAAGTCATGTCCACAATTTGTTTGCGGTCTTTTCATCGAGAACATTCAGGAGAACAGAATCTGCTAGACAGAGTCTAATGAGACCCTTAGCTTTCCGATCCTTGAGATCCCAATCTGCTTGAGGCATGTTTACTGGTTTGATATCATTATCAACCACCTCCCATACATCACGGTCTACGAGCGTATCTTCCATCTTGAGTTTCCACAACTCAAAGTTTGTGCCATTGAACTTTTCCACCTCCATTCTACTGTATGAAGAACCTGCCATCTCTTCCTGCAATAAGGTTATGAATACTCTGCAACAATACTCCCACTGAACTGGAGATTAGCTCAAAAAACCCGTACACTTACAAATAGAACCAAAACTGGCCAGGCTCTGATACCAACTGACATGAAACTAAGTGTGCGGAAAACAATTCCCTACACTAAACTCCCAAAAAGAGGATCGTGCAAATTCAGATTTAACCCTTAGCAATTACATAATAATAATACAATAACATGCATACATAGCAAAATGAGAATGACACAATGATTTACCCTGGGGAAAACCTTTCAATAAAAAACCCCAGCACTCCAAAACCTGCACAATGTATTAATCAAAACTATTACTGTTTACAATACACTTGCAATGCAAGTTCTTTCAAGAGATAACCAACACTTGAAGACAAATTTGATAGCATAAAAACGTTCCAACAATACACTAACTTCTCACTCAGATTCGCAACCCTAAAAAACGCTTATATCATGCGCTTCCCTTTTTAGGGCAACTTCCAAAGGCAGTCGTATTAGGGTTTTACCATTCTCTGAGAAAATAGGAACCCGAAAAAAAATTTCAGTGCGATGCCCCGAACCCCACGGTTGCAGAAGAGTGTACAATACTCAACATGATCAGTTGCCACATGTCTTGCATGTCTTCACCCATCATCGAATCTTCCACAATTAGCTCTTACAAATATTAATGACCGTCATAGCAATCCGTCATAACCGTTTCAGTCATGATTACCTTACACATTGTCCAAAGTGCCGACATTTGGAAAATATCAAATGTAAGGAAATATACAAGGTTGAGACACCTTATTCCTAACAAATTGAAGATTGACTTCAAGGTGCTCTGCCATTGATCTATCAACTCTTTGCAGGTTCAAGATTTGTTAAGGGTTCCTAAGCCTGCACTGGCCTACGCTTAAGCTCATATGACTTTCACCACGTAATAAATTCATGGACCAATTAAGGCTTGAACCTCGCAACCTTGGTCAATAAGGCACTCCACTAAGAACCATGCCTAGTAAAAATGAGTTGTTTTGTATCCTATAGTTTGGAATTTGATTTTCCATGGGCTAACATTATAAAAATACATCATTTTCTATTATTTCTTTGATGGACCAAATATGAAATATTTCACCACCAGTTTCCCTCAAAAATTGACACAGAGTAGGGAATGTTACTCACCGAATTTGATAAAGAAATATGGCTTTGATGCAATTTCTATTTGTGAGCGATGAAGCTTCCCAAATTCTCTTTGCAAGTCCTCCAAAAAGTGGAAAGAAAGCTTCCTACGATATGATTGATCATATAAGGTAATATAGCACACACCATCCTCAATAATATAGCTTTTATCAATAAATTAAGGCAAACATTTGATAACAAAACATAAAATGAAACAAAAATTACACCAAATTAGATAATATACCTGTCCATAAAATAAACTAATCCTAGTGTGCCTAGCTTAGAAAATGGGATGGGTTTCTTGCTGGGTATGAGTATGAAAGAACATCCAAACTCATACAAGATTATACAAAAGAAATGGCTATCAAGAGAAAAAATTACAGCAAAATAATGACCCAAAAGGGCCAAAGCATAAAATATTGCATGGAATTAATCTGAACAGTGAATCAAAAAACCCCATTATTAAGGTTACTAAAAGCAATAAGGTTCAATCCTCAAGGACATTTTCGAAGCTCCATTTTGGCCTTTTGAGATGATCTTAAACAATTGCTTGGCCTTTTTCTTATAAAATTCAAAATCATTGTGTTCACGAAAATGTTCTAGGCCTTCTGCAAGAGGCAGCCCATTACGCACTCAAGCTATCATTGTCAAATTCACCATGATATTATTTCAGCTGTAAAAAAAATTTATGACTTCTATTTAAACTGCCCTGTATTACACCACAAATTGTGTTAGAAAGTTGGTTTTTAACACAAAAAAGACAAAGAGGGGGTCTCTTTCGAGGGACCAAAGATCTTCCAAACTTGCTAAAGTAGTCTCTGTATTTATTTTGAATGACATCATGGTTTCCTTTTATCCTATAAATTTAGCATCAACAGTATGAAGTTAATCAGAAATTTCAATAGAAACAGTCTGGTGAGTATAATAGCAGTAATTTATTTCAGGAGAAAATTTCAGTGTCTAACAGTCTGCCAAGTACAGTAGAAGGCAATTTAGTTAAGTAGAAATTAAATCTTAGGCCAACTCTATCATCTCTCACTATGATTATTTTACACCCATTAATTGAAAGTTGGTAATGAAAGTTGAATGGGATTAGCCTAAGTGGTAAAAGCATTGGTGCTTCCAAAGCTGAGAACTGGGTTTAAATTCCAACTGGGGATAATAAAATGTTGAAATTGGGTAAAATACAGATACACAACTTACCACAATAGACAAAGCTCTTTACTCACATTTGAAAATTTTAATGCCACCAAAATGACCAAAAGATAGGTATATACAAAAAGATTTCAAAAACACTTCCCATCCGCAAAATCACGTGTCTGGAGTCCAAAAAATTACAGAGATTTTCTAGGTGAGTCCTGGTTTTAGGAAAAAAAAACAGCACAAGGGATCAAATCAACAATGGAAACTTGCCAAACCTAGTAATCTCGAGTGAGTGATTTGCAATTTTTGCCACTATGATTTTTTCAAAAAGTAACAGACATTGAATTTGACTCAAAAATTAGACAGTTGAATCATGATAGCAATATCACAAATCTAAAATGGTATATGACCATTAAAAAAAATCTAACAAGAATGAGAATTGTTGTTATATCTAGGACCTTCTATAAGGTTCAAAAACAAAAATGATTATTAGCTCATCAGAACTTTGACCTTCAGTAACTACAATTTTGTCAATACATATCTATTCACAGTTACAAACTTTTAAAAGTGGAGAAAATCAGTATTAGGCAATAAATAATTGTTTGAAATACTGTCTCAGACGCATATAAGCCAAGGGCTGTAATTAGACAAACATCTATCTATCTATGCATACCTGAAGTTGTCTTTGTTAAGTACCACTACCTTTACCGGATGATTACCTTGCATACCACTGTGGCCTTCCTCACTCTTCTGATCTTCTTGGAATAGACCTTTGTATTATTTGTTTTGACTATCCGTTTAGACTTCATGATAGTGTGTTGTACCTCTGATTTGTATTTCCTTAGGATTGTTCCTTCATAGTTCTCTCATCCATTATTGCTCTCTTCTAGCACCATCACTGTTATTCAGCCCCATAGCAGCAGTGTCTTTGCATTCTTTGTACTGTTCTGATCATTATGGATACCAAACCCTCACTATCTCCTTGACCATCACTGCTCACGCTATGAAAACTAGCATCTTGTGGGTGTTTAAGGATCTGTGTTCTCAAATACAAAGGTCTAGGAATCCCTAAAATAATAAAAACAATGCTTTGAGATGTGAAAACATCTCTTGAAGGAGTGAAAAATCTTCCAGACCAATGATCCCATACTTTGAGAAAGATGATGAATGGACTTCCTTGAAACAGTGAACATCATCTTTAAAAGAAAAGATCTTAGAAAGTAAAACTCCTTGAAAAGAAAATAATGAAATGATTGATTGAACAAACCAAAATTGACAAAACAAACACCATGAATCTATCCTCTAAACATATGCCCATGGAAATCCTATCTCTACTCCTCAAGACATTCTTTGACTGTGGATGATAACAACATCACCTCTTTCCATGATGTGTTGTATAAGAAGCACTAACATTATACTTGGCTGCTATGACCTTGTTGTTTTGAACTGTGGCTTTGAAATTTTGGTCTTCATAACAATGTTAGGACTCTTTGTTATGAAGTCGCTGCTTTTTGCAACATTGAATGTCACTACTCTTGAATGTAAACCCATGGATCTGCTTCTCCCTGGCTTGGACCTGCTCTTTTGCAAAGATCTACTGTCACAATCATGAACATCACTACTTTTATGACTGTGTTGAATCCCTATTCATGGTCATTGTTTTGATGATTTGGCATCTCTGTTGTATCAACAATGATCTCATTTCCTTTGCTTTTACTGTACCCTTTTTCTTTCTTACATCAATATTATTATACACTTGAAAAAGGTTGTGAGTGGCCATAGAACAATCTCTTTACTCCTTCCTTGAACTTATGGCTCAAACCTATTGATTGTCATTTACATTATTCGCTATTTTGAAACCCCTTGATCATAGCAATCATTCTGTTCTCTGGATCTCTTTTTTTGCTTCTTATAGTTATTTCTAATATTATTTACACATCATACATGTACAGTTGCTCTTTTTTCTCCTTGAATGAAGCCTTTAGAATGACATGACAATCAACTGACCACATTTCCCTGTCCTTGGCTCCATTAGACTATTGCTCTCGTCACTGTTTGAACACCATTTTCACTGTTGCCCTTTGCTACATCTATTTATTCATTTCACTGTTGCTGTCAAGACCTATGACTGTGATTTCAACTTCTTGTTCCTCAATGACAGTGAGAACCCATGCCTTCATTGTAACATAAATACCATTGACTTGATCATGACGGTCACTACTCTGAAGCTTTTGACATTGAGATGCATTGACAATTTGACATACATGGAACATTTATTTTTCTTCAAATCCTTAACTATCACCGTATATGCAAGGGTCATTAACTATCACCGTATATGCAAGGGTCATCACACTACATCTTCAATGTCATGAAATACTCTTGTTCACAGCCTTGAGACACCCCATTGGTTGATCCTTGACCTTTTACTTATGGCACTAGTTTGGCATTGCTTTGAGACATTGTTGATTGATATACTCATTATGGTCTTTTAAACCTTTAAAAATACCAATGAGCTATCTCATTGAAACTCCTAGATGATGCTTGGCTGCTCTCATACATTACTCTTATCATTGTGACCATTATCCCCATGTAGCTTCATTGTTTACTCATGATAAATTGACAATATTTTTTATACCATTGTTATGATCTTTATTATCTTCATCTTATGTGTATACCATTGTTTCATGTCCACTAATTTCCTATTGCTACTATCATCTCTTGACTATCATAATATCTATATCATTTATGACATTGTTCTGATTCACTTTGTTTTTTTGTTATGCTCACTTTGTTTGATGTTAGCTGACTTGGAATCAAATTGAAGGTGTTGAGATAATCATTTACTGAACCGTAATTTATCTTCAAGGAATATAATTTCATTTTCAAGAAAGAGTTTGTTTGCAAGACTACTTGACTGATTTAGGGTTCTTATATTTGTCCTCTATACAAATGTAAAAGAGTCTTTCAACACTTCATCAACACAAAATCTAAAATATATAGATGAATAATACTCCCAGCTTTTTTATCCAAATTGCTTAAGTCTTTATTAGATATACTTGTACGTTTCGTTGAGTATGTTGTCATTGATGTCAAAGGTCGTATAAATCTCAGTGGATTACTCAAAGTAATAGAAAATTGGTTGAGCTACTTGAGGTTCTTGACGTGCTTGAGGTTCTTGAGCTGGTTGGTTGTCTGGTTGAGTTACCTATTTGTTTGGTTGAGCTACCTAGGTGTCTGCTTGAGCTGGTTGGTTGTTTTCTTACTTGGCTATTTCACCTACTTGCCTATGTGCCATGTCATCTTTTGAATTTTTAGATGGAGTTTGTTTCTATGGAGTTTTTTTAATTTGAGGCCTAATTAAATTGTGCCTTCACTTTATAGAATCCCAATGGACGTTTTTTTACATGAAATCAGGTTTTGGATTTAATACTTCTCTCCTATATTGGCACGATGGTAATGCCTTGAGTCAAACTTTCTTCATATATTTGCCGGTCTCTGGTCAGAAAATATGAGTCGTACATGGAAGATATGGACACGCAATTATATTGAAGAATGTTTAATATGCATCACGTATTTAGTCCATATGCTCAACTATATTGGCGTGCGATGGAAGAGACTTTTATAACACCTTAAATTAAAGGGAAGGAATCGCTGTTTTGGGATGTTTGAGCTGTAGCTACAGATTTTATTTAAAATTCTTTTGGACTGTGATTTGAAAAAGTCTATGTATGGTCTGTTGGGCAGCAATATTAATGAGTTGTTTCTGTATTCTGCAGAAAACTTATTCTCTACAGCCATTTCTTCTGTTCTTTGGTCAGAGGTTGTATCGTGGGTATTGTTTTGGAGCGCTAAAAATATATTGTCGGCTATTGATAAGCATCTGGGAATGTGCTTCAACCTGCCTTATTATATAAAGTAGCAACAAATATGCTAGAAGGGTTGAAGAGTTGAAGAGGAAGAAAATTTTCATAATTTGTTGATTGAAAAAGCTCTCTATTGAAAAAGCTCTCTATGATTGTTGCAATTTACTATAGATTACTAGTAACAGTTGAGCTTGAGTTTAATATATGTGAAAGAAACCGAAGTGATTTGTTTTGTGAAGATTTCTTATACAACAAAATAACCAACTTAAAAGGGCTCTGATACAAGATTAACCTGAAGTATCAGAAATGCATGGACAGTGTGACATGCCATTTTGTGCAAATGTGAATAGACAGAGTTCCTAATGTCTTTATAATTTGATGTAGTCAGGAACATAGAATAAGTATAACAAACATTAACAATGTCATCACAAGCACTTTGTATTTGGTCAGATCACAATCATCATAAGCATCTTAAAGTAAACACTTAATATATCCAGGCGTTTGGATAACTATGCAGTGACTAATATTTGAAAATTTGTGTGATATGACCCTTTCTAAACTCACTGCAGATATTAGTAAAGGAACATACATAAACATTAAAAAATTTGTGACCAAAAATAATGCTTTAAACTCTTCATTAGCTTGAAGCAAATAGATGTACAATGATAAGGATATGTGCTGACTGTAGAGGCAACATCTATCCAGCATATTCTGGATAAATATTTGATCATATTTATTAATTAATTGAAATTAAAATCATGCTATATTTAGAATTTTAATTAATTAATAAATACGGTCAAATGTGCATCAGAATGCTAGATAGACAATAGGAGCTGGAAAAGACAAAGTGCTATAATAAACGAAAAGGAAACTGATAAAAGGTAAAAGATGAAATTGAAATTTAGAAGTAGTGTGAGAGTGATTCTCGTATATTCCTCCATGTTGAGATAAATATCTCTGTAACTGCTACATGAGAGCAGGAAACACTTCTATAAAAGTGGTCATGGAGGACCATTTGGCTTCTCCTAATAGAGGACCTTTGGTTCTTATGAGGTAAGTAAGTGATATGTGATTTCCATGAGAGTGAGCCATGTTATTTCCTCCTTATTGGAAAAAATTTGTGAGCAACTTCAACATTCAGACTATATTTTGGCCTAAACTTGGACTTGCCATATTCATAGAGACAATATGCAAATACTTGTATTGTACATTGTTTTGAGGATCTGAAGCATTTTTAAGTTCAGCAGAGTTTGAGGATCTGAGCATTTTCAGGTTCAGAATAGTTATGAGTGTCAGATTTGCAATAGAATCGATAGGTTGAAACATAAAATAATCTGCTCTACCAAGCTACTGAGAAAATGAAACAATATATATGTCTGAAAGAAGCAAATACTGACTTGTGAAAGCGACAACCATCTATTCTGATCATCATCCATGTCTGAGGCAGCAGGTTATCTTTCAATTCAAATGACTTCACATACTCATATTTGCTATTTGCCATTAAATGGTAGTTCCTTGCACACTTATTTTGATGTGACTGTGAGTATTGAATTTATTAACATTTATACAACTAATAACAGAGCACTAGAGCTCTCCAAAGAATTAAACTTGAGGATGTAAGTGTAGGCAATATATTTCTTCTGAAATGGGGCAATCAACCCAATTACATTAAACTAATTTGAAAATCTCATTTCTGTGACATTTTAAATCTGATTACATAATAAGTGAAAAAGATCTTAAACACCAGAGTAGACGGAAAACAGAGCAGATCTACCGTGAATTAATATTATATAAATTTGAGATATGCAGGGTTTAAGCAATGCCATGGTTTTGCCTGAGCTTCTGCTGGGCTTTCTCCTAAAGAAGAGCAACTGCTGAAAGTTCTGCCAGGAAAATGCCCTCTGTGTGTATGCTTTATACACCAAAATTATCCAGTACGTGAACCCGAAATTTTAAACCAATTATTTAACATTTGTAACAGAAATCTGGAGAAATCCATACCTGGCGTTTATAAGCTTGAGACTAGTTTCGTGGAGGGTTTTGAGAAGTTATAAGCAAGGCAAGATCCGTATCAACAATAACTTTCATTTTAAGATGAAATGCAATGCCCATCACAACTTATTGTAAACCCTGATTTCGGAGGCAAACAAAAATCATAGTGACAAAGAGAGGGTTTTAGGGTTTGTAATAAAAAATATTACTAAAATCTACCATTAAATGTAAAAAAATTTGAAAAAGTTTATTTTTATTATGGACAGAAAAATTCATGATTATGGAAGAGATGAGTTATAACGATGTCTAAAATTTTAATTTTATCAATAAGAGTTGTAAAAAATCACTACTATCTGAATGTGCTCCAAATGATTGATGACAAAGTCGTGGAAGTCGCGGGCATGTGGATAGGGCTTTTGTTGTTAACTCCTTTTGAACTATAATTTGACTTTTTGGAGTCAATCAAATTTTCCTATTTTCCTCCATTTCTTTCTCAAAGTGAATTTGAGAAATAAAAGAAATAGTTGTACAAATACAAAAGAGTTAATATTTTACCCTTTTATTTTATTTGGGTATTGTCTTTTAGATGAAACAATTATAGAATATCTAAGACCCTTCTAAATTTTTTATTTTCCTCGCAGCATCTAAATGGACAAAAATGTCAAGAAGATGTGAGATTTAGACTTACCAATCAACTTGCAGTCAGCTAATTAATTCTGAAGAATGAAAATTTGACTACAAGTATAATTATATTTATTTGTTTAATTTAATTAGATATACGCATACATAAATGAAAGATTGATTAATTAATTAGATACGGGGTGATATAGTGATAATAATAATATAATGTAATCAATTAATCAACAAAGTAACTCAGCGTGAAGTTTATAAATCAGATGGTGTTATGAGACATGCAAATAACTTGATAACATAATTATTTAAGTGCACTTGAATTGGAGAAGTATTGTGATGGGTGACCTCCCAAGAAGCTCAATGCTTCACCTCAGTGAGCATCACCTAAATGCAATGTGCATAAAGTGTAACCATTCATTCTCATGAGATATGGGTTCTTGTGAACCACTACCTATGAAACACTATGAACCACAATGCATGTAAATTAACCTCCCAAAAGGAACCACTACTCATAAAACACTATGAACCACAGTTCATAAAATATTGTAACTCCCAGGAATGTCCAATGCTTCACCTAGATGCAATGATGATTGCAATGAATGATATAATCATGATACATGTACTTTATTTAAACCATAGCTTTGATTTGTTGGATGATGTTTATTTGTGTATATTTTCCAATAAAGTCATCTTATTTGTGTGTATATAGTGAAGGTTTAATTTATTTCATATACATTTCACATTGGTATAGTATATTTATTGATCATACACTTATTGTTTCATATTTCATTTCTTAAAAGATGTTTGTAAATATGGGTTTATTTGATAGTCTAAATATATGTGTTTCATGTTTTATGTCTGAATCCTCTAGTGTCAAATTTCTTAGAAATCACTTGGGCCTCTTATGTTATCTAATAAAGTGTGAGGGTTTCATTTAGATGTAAAAAGGAAAGAATTTGACTTTAATCTTATAGATAGAAAATGGGGCAAAGTAGTACATATTTAATGAAAGAAAGCCATCATTTGAAGCTACATTATAACTATTTAATAAGAATTTGAATTTCAAGTAATATTATATTTTCAAATATATTTGATTAATTTAAATTAGATTATAATATAATTGTGATAAATGGTTCATATTAAAATAATAAATATTTTATCTTATTTTATAATACTATAGTAATAAATAAGCATCACTAACCCTTTTTCCACTCACATATAAACAACATTGAATGGATGATATAGCTAAAAATAAAGTTCCTTATTTTAATACCTCAAATAGCCAAAAGGCTCCACAACAACTTAATGGGCCACCTATCCATAATCTTTTCCATCCCCTCATCGTCCCCTTTGCTGCCCCCTCGTCGTCCCCAACCTTGGCAAAAAAAATTGTCGTCCCGGAAACTCATCCCCCAGTCCCCTGTCGTCCATGTCCCAAAAACTCGGGGTAACCTTGTTTTTTAGCTTTTGACAAAAATATAATATAGGCCCAAAAGCGCAACAAAAATAATGATTTTTCAGAGCCTCCACATCATTTTGGTTGTTTTACAACAAAAAGGATAGTTGAACTAGAAAAGAGTAAATTCTAAAAGAAATGACCTTGTTAGATATCGAACAAAAAATCTAAAACAAACCAACATTCACAACATAAACATGTGATTTTGTCTGACATGGGTAGTCTCATAACAACAATTTTTAAGATTTGTGTCCTAAAATTCACCAAAACACATGTAAATGAATGGAGAAACATGTGAATATACAGAGTAGGTAATTAAAAAAATAAGAGAGGGGGAGTGAAGGAAGACAAAAAAAATATGTACAAAATGACACACATGAAATGATTGGAAGGGTACAAAATAATAATAAACCAATTCTCCTTGAGCATGAAAAATTGGCATATGCCTATAGAAAAGTGTTTCGTAACTCATCCTTTTGGCATCGAGGTATCTCTATAAATTACAATAGAATGTATGTCAACTATGCCCATTGAACTTAGATCCAATATATCATCTCTTCAACATCAAAAGTTTTAAGGAAAATACTGTATTAAGAATTTTAAAATGCAAAGTTCTTGATATTGTTTTGAGTTGTACACGAAATAGATGAGAAATACCTTTGCAGTTGCTGCTAATTGACCTAAGGTAAAACATTGAGCAACACATCCTGAGCATCCACTAGCAATTTCTTCATGCAAGAATGGCCAAACACCATAATTTATTGAAATTAACGAGTCCTTATCATTTGGAATCGGAAACAAAATTCTATTTAGGGAGATGTACCTAGAAAATAAATAAACAATGAGCCATTGTGACAATTTCAAACTACCAAACAACTATAAAATACTAGATATTATATTAACATCCAATTTATTCTATAAAAGGTAAATAAATAAAGACTTATTATAAGATATGTGAAATATGAATTTTAACAGTAAAATTGGCAGAAACATTAAATGAGAAAATTTTAGAAAATATACAATACAAATGGTATTCACACAAGAAGCAAACAGTTAGTAGACTACAAATAACATTAAAAAAAAGTAAAGGGATATTTAAGAACATTTTTAAGTAAATTACTCCCCAACAACTAAAATCATAAAAACCCCTAGAGGATGGTCTTATGAATAGTTGACTATTTGTCACATCAAAAGATTAAAAAAGGTAGCAAGTGAGTAAAGATACAAGATATCCTATAATCTATTTACAAGACAAAAATGACACATTACATGTCCAAGAAAAGATCATTCAGGGAAAAGAAGAGTATAAGTGACATATTCCCTACAAAAGTATTCAGGATCTTTCTCTTCTCTTATGTCATAAGGGCGACAAGCATCAACTATCAACCACACCCATTTTCCATCTCTATTGATAATCATACCATTCCATGCATGTGGAAGGTAGTCCATATAGCCCCTCACAAGCTCACAAGGAATTGGAGGGTCTGCCCTGTCACACAGATACTATTTGTATTTCATAATAAACAAGTCAGAATGCACTTTAAAAAAGGTAGTTAGGTAGTTAGAAAGCTTTAAAGTATTGAATAAATTATGGAACTTTAAGAAAACTTAACTAATACATAGTACATCAATAAATGTGATCCCATGAGCTACAATGTGTTATCACCTTCTTAAGGATGGCTCGATGGTGATACATGTCCTACTGAATCGCTCCTAGTGGAACAACATTGGAGTTTTGTTTTTTATTAAAAATGAAACCAGAACAAGGGGGATGACCCGAAAAGAACACAGCCAACATGAGAAGTGCAAGACTACTAGCACATAACGTAAGTCAATAGACCCTCAACCAATCCCTTTTTTGAAAATAAAAAACTAGAAACTAGAAACAACAGGCCCCAACTTCAATATGAAGTTTGTAACCAGCCTGTTAGCACCAACAAACCCCAACTTCACCATGAAGTTAGTAACCAGTTTGTGAACGTTAGTAGAAGTAAAGTTTAAAATATCAAAAGTAAGATTGCAAGTAATAGTTTTACAGCCAACAAAGTTAAACAAAGTAACAAACAGGCCCAAAATGGCCAACCAACTATAACAGCTAACAAACCAAAACATCAAAAAGGAACAGAAAACTACTTAGGGTTTTTACCCCCTTCATTAAGCATTAGCTTGAGCCAATCTTCCGCAAGGAATTCAAAGAGCTTCCCATCATTCTGAACCTCCCTTGGGGTCTTCTCTTTCTCCATGTGCAGCAGCTAAAGAGTCGTAGCCACCGAATGCATAACTTTGACCGCGAACTCAACAATTCTGTTAAAGTTTTCTACCATCTCTTTGATTTCCTCCTTAACCTCCCGAAGGTCCTTTTTGGAGACTAAATCCTGGAAAGAGGTATGAAGCCTCTTAAAGTCCTCCTGCATTTTATTTAGGTCACCCTCAGCTTCCATCTTACCCTCAGCCTCCACCTTACTTTCCTCCAGGGCCTCATCCTTGTTACCCCCAGTTTCCTTCTTAGTATCTAACTTCACCTGCGGACCAGTCGGTGAGGTAGCCATAAGCAGCGACTCCGAGTGATTTTCATCAAAGAACTTCTTTTTTGGATAAATCAACCGTGGGTAATTTGAAGCTTGCCAAAATCGGGGAAGATTCCTAAAATTTCTTGGCTCCCTCCATAGACTGGGTGACTTTATCAATGTCTTTATCAAAGTTGTCCTCATCCTTCTTAATTTTTTTCCCATTCTTTTTATCCTCGCTACTTCCCTTCTTCCTCCCATCTTCCTCTTTCGAGTCCTCCTCTTTCTCCTCATCCTCCAAATACCTTTTTCTGACATCTTTCTATTTAAACCTGGTGTTAGTGGCAATTCTATGGGACCTCTTCCTTCTTTTGTTTTCATCTTGTTCCTCCTCTGAATCAATGTTAATTTGATTTCCACCCACCGAACCTTTTTTTATCTTTCTTGGGTTTATTACACACAAGAGTTTGCATTTTGGAGGACAAGGTGGGATTAGAATGAGAAGCCATTAACTATTTAGGAGCATTAGCAGAGGGAGTGTTAAAATCTTGCGAAGTGACAATTCTTGGAGGACATAAAGCAAGGTGAAAATTATAAAGGCACAGAATCAAGTCTTGGTGCAGAATGCAATAATTCTGCTTGGAATTTTTCTTTTCACACACATCCATCACTGAAGCCTCAAGAGAGTGCAACAGGTAAAAAGGAAAAGAAATAGTATCATTATAGTGAAAGTAGTTGAGAAGAGGGAAGTGGTAGTTATAACAAGTGCCAAAACGGCCTTCAAGAGTAATGTATTTCATCAGAATGAGGCATACCTCGTTCCAGGGATCAAGAAGCACCTCCTATTTTAAGCCCCCATGAATCCAAACTGGAATCTCTAATTTCTTGAAAAATATTTTCATGCTAGAATCGTCTCTGCTTTTCATAACCTTCTTCCATTTTCTTCCATCAATGGGGAGCCTCATAGCTTGGGCAATAACTGTTAGGAAATCAGATCTTTGGAAATATATTCACTGTTAATATATTCAGTAATGTTATTTACTTTAATGCTGATATATATATATATATATGAGTATTTCTATTTTAATTTGAATGCATATATTATTGTATGCAGTGAGGGAAGAATAGCAATGCACTTTGTAATTGATTGTATTCGAACACTCACTGCACACAATATATATATATTAGTAAGCGGTCACATCCAAGGGATCGTAACCCTCACAAATGAAACAGCGCATATCATAAACAATAAAACAGTGCATATAATAATAAACACAGTCGCTATGTTAATGTAAGCAACTGTTAACAACAGTCGCTTACATTAACATAGAGACTGTTAATGTAAGCCGACACAAACATAGCAGTCGGCAATGTATACAATATGATATATGGTTCATCGTTCATTTTGATAATGCAATAATATTACCATTACTTTATTACTAATATAGTAATGATAATATAGTATAATATATATCATGTATTATAATATTATCATTACTATATTAGTAATATAATAATGATAATAATATAATATAATATTTATTACA
>MU226410.1:2713780-2724966 GCA_018584345.1 Thuja plicata
AAGGCTTGGGAGTCACATTGTCTACAACTCCATCATTCACAACATTCTAGTTCTTGTTGGGGAATTTTTGTTTATCTTTGCTTGAGGAGGAAGACCCTTATTTATTTTCCTTGTGTAAGGTCAATTCTCCTTTCTTGATCATAAATGTCTTGATTCTCACAGCTTGATTAATCATATCATCGAAGGTTAGAGGACCTTGCAGTTGTACTTCATACCCAAAGTTGGGAAGAAGATTGCCTAGAAAGATGTCCAAATTTTTGGATTCAGGTATTTTGCGAGAATATCTGGTATAGAGTTGTTTCCATCTTCGGAGAAATGTCAAGAAAGATTCCCCATGATTCTGTTTCAAGTTGCAAAGCTCTCAGATGTGAACCGGATGTTGGATGTTGTGAGAATAGTGTTGTAGAAATAAATTGGGAATTTCATCAAAAGTTCTGATACCATTTGGTAGCCTAGAGAACCACTCCATAGCTGACCCTCCCAAAATACATGGGAAGAGACACATGAGATAGGTTGTGTCATGTATAAACTCCATAGAGAGAGTAAAAAACTCTCTCAAATGATCCTGGGGATCAGATGTACCCAAGTATTTATCGTATTTGGAAAGTTCAACTCCTTTGGGAAGAGGCATGCATAGACTCTTATCAAATGGGAAAGGACAAATGCTTTCCAGCGTGAATTGTGTAGTAGGTTTGTCTTTCTCCTTAAAGAGTTGAGAGAGTTTCTCTTGCATGCTTTGGACTTGTTTGTGTAACCTGGAGTTTTTAGTTTCTTCTTCTTTAGTGACAAGCGTCTCTCTATTGTAGTCAGAGGGTAACTTAGCCTCTTGATTGGCTAGTTCGAGAAGGTATTTCTCTTTTTCCTTGGCTAGGAGAATTTCCATCATCCTGTGGAAATATTTATTGGCACGAGCATTCACGATATCTACTTGGATAATTTTTGTTTCCTCATCATTGGGGGGGTCTTGAAAAAGGAATTTACCCCTAGTTTTAGAGAGATAATCTCTGCTATGTTCACCTGATTGGTCATGATCTGCCATCTTGCTAGAATGCAAGTGTTCAAAGTGTAAAGATTTAGTATGAGAAGGTTGAGTGTTTTTTGAATTTAGATCCTCTTGGAATAAAGGGTTTTGAACCTGACTAAAATCCATTGGAAATGACTGTTTGATGTAAGGTCAAAGTACCGAAGAAGGAGATCGAGATGATTCCTCACTAGATGTAGCCGACAATGGTGTGGAAAGCACATATTCATCTTGATTGATTGAAAGGTATGTTTTGCCACTATGAGTTGTAACAGTCATAGACAAATATTGTACAAGGGATGTGAACTAGGACCAACTTGAAACTGTCTTAAAGCAAATGCACAGAAAGTGCAAAAAGGTGAAGTATCCTTGGTGCAAATCATCAGAGATGAGGCTAGAACAACCAATAGATGACTATTGCAACACAAGGTATGACAACACGGATGAGATAGACCAAAAGATATGAGATGAGACCAGTTTAAGCAAGAATCACGTAATTCTCAACCCAAGAAACCAAGTTGCAGACTGTGTGCAGATAAAGGGTAGATAAACAGACCCAGATCAAAGACCAAATTTAGCAAAAGTACATTGAACAGACAGAAAATTGCTCGCTATTTTGACAAATTGTATCAAACTCGCACGAAGAAGTGCTTTCTCGTGTGAATATTTGCACAGGCATGCATGAAACTATGTAGTCCCGCATGAAAGATTACAAAAAATGACAAAAGACTAGTGAATAAATGACAACAGATTTGGAAAATATTTTGTGAAGATGTTCAGATACCCATACGTAGATTTGCACAGAGTGACGTGAAGATGGTAGAATTTCACGCAAAATTTTGTAGTGAAAGCGCAAAATTCTACAGAACTAAATAGTTAAGACCAAATTGCATTTTTTGAGACAAAACCATGATGTTTTCTGATAGATAATTCAGATTGCAGATTGTTTTGGACATGTTCAAGTTTGACAGTTTGTGTAATTTGACATTTGTTTCGATTGTTTAAGTGATACACCCACGCAAAACACATTAAGAAAATTTTTTGTAGTACCAAAACAGACACATCACAATCCTAAGATAGCTAGGGTAGTATTTGTTGAATCCCCACTTGAACCGAAGTTCAGCTATGCTTACTCTTAGCGGACAACTTAGAAGCTTGGAGGCACGGGCTCCTCCTTACATGTGCACTCACTTCTTAGGCACACCAAGCTTCGGACCCAAAAGGAATTACTTCCCAAAGGGTTGTTGTCTCTACTAAGAGCCACAAAAGTGTAGGGCATCTTAGTCAATCTCTAACCTTCCGTGCCAACAGATAGAGGGTTTTTCAAAACTAGAACAATAGTTTGTAGTAAGGACATCCGTTCAGGTGGTTGTGATCAAGTCATTTTCCCAATTAAGGGGGCTCTCCCAATCCTTTCAAAATAAGGCTTTCACCTTAACGATGTCAGGACTTTAACGCACCACTAGGATACTAGAGGAGATTTTGGTTGCCACAATGAATTCACACTTGTCCATTGTGAGATCAATCACAATGGAATTTTTTATATACTGGTTCGAAAGGGCTTGGCTTTAGCCTGTTACCAGTTGGTCATCCATTCTCACTGGCTCTGCTAAATCTCTTGGGAGGTAGCCACACTAGAAGAATCATATGAATTTCTCTTACACCCAAGATCCATAAAGGCGAGGGGAGAGGATACATTCATATAGTTCTTGGAATTACAATCTAGAAAACAGTTCAATCACGCAAGACAATGATTCATTTTAAGCACCAACCAAAGTGTGTTCTAACTACTAAAAATAGACATGAGAGTTTTGTGAAAACACATATGTCTTCGAAAAGCATCCTACAATAAATACGTTAGTAGTTTGTAATTTCTTTCTTCATCTCAACATCCTACAAACCACCATTAAGCTATTTTAAAGATAGAAACCAGAAAAACACAATCAACATCAAACAACAAACATTAGTTGTCAGAAAACAGTAGAAACAGAGATCAAAAATTGCAATTTAAAAGTCACTGGAGTTGAATTTCGTGCGAAGAATTATTATGGTCCGCGTGAAGAAATGCACAGTTGCACGTGAAGAAATGCATGTACTTGCAAAACTTTGCACGGTTATGCAAGAAATTTCACTTGAATTTTCATGTCAGAGACGTATGGACAGAGTGCAAAATTGAAATAAGTGTAATAAAATGAGACCAAAATATGATTTTCTGACCCCATGTTGGGCGCCATAAATGTATGTGGTAAAATTGGCCTTGTTATTCAACCATACACTTCAACATAGTCCTTGTTCATCATCCACATGTAGAATTGAATATGAGTTATTCATCCTGCATGCCTGTATGATTCAACTTGTTGCCTTCTATCTAGATGGGGTTTCGAATAGCTCTCAGAATGAGAGTCTCACAACCATAGACCAATCTAAGAACGAAGGATTTTTCTCCATGAATGCAATGCAAATGCAAGATTATTCTAAGAATTGAAAGATGGAAGATTAATCTAAGAATTGAAAGATGCAAGATTAATATAAGACATGATTTCAATGCAATTATTCTAAGAAATTGAAATTATTCTATTGCAAATGAAAGCTTTTAACTAGAAATGATATGATAAAATGTAGCAACAATTTAGTATTCTAACAATTCATATTTTTCTCAGGTAGGGTTTTGAATGAGGAATGGGAGTTCTTTTATAGACTCAGAGGTGATCAGAATAGAAAGTTTCCTTTTTGAAATAAAACAGATAGAAAAGCCAGTTCAAATTAGCAAGCTTTCTTTAAAAGAAAACAATAAATTATTTTCCCTTTGCTTTAACTGTTTTCTTTCTTTGATTTTAACTATTTTATTTATGATTTTAACTATTTTATTTATAATTTTAACTATTTTCTTTCTCTTTAAAGCACAGTTAATTCAAAACTTCTATTTATGAACTGAAGAGAAGATTTTTGAGAGAATATTTAATTAAATAAATAGAATATGCCCTCATAAATGTGTTTTTCTCAATTATCTGAATAATTAAATTTAATTATTGAAATGAGGATATTTATTTAATATTTAAATATTATTTAATTCCTTTTTATGTGTTTTAGCTAAAAGGGGTGAATTTGATTTAATTAAAGTGCTAGAACTTTATAATTAAATTAATTCAATCATAGGGTTTGTTTAGCCAATAGATATTTAGGAATTTAATATAATGTATGATTAATGCAGATTTAGGATTTTCTACATTTGACACTTAGGTCGAGTAGAGTCAGTCAAAACTCAGAATTTCCTAGTACAATAGGACTTTGATGATCCAGAAGAATGACAAATGCAACAAAATTGGTTAGGGTTGCAGGATGCCAATTTTGGGGTGTTACACCACTTGGGACTGGTAACCAAAAATTTTCAATCTTCTAAAGTAAACTCGGTGAAGAGCCAACCCTGTTAAAGGTTACAAACACACTGTTAGGTGTGACCTTGTTAGAGGATTTAGAAAGAATAGTTTGTCACTTGATATCGGGCATCTCTATGCTACCTTTTAATACCAAACCCAGTGTAGTTTGTCAAATGGTATCTAGCATCTCATGCTATCATCATGATAAAAAATTTTGATACTCCTTGGGATGTATCTCAATATAGAAAGGATTGTTAAGTCCTGCTCAGTTAAGAGAATTTCTGATCCAATGATTAAATTGAAACAATAAATGATCTGTTCATACATACAACTTAGACTTATAGATTTTTAGATCTATTGGAATCTCATAATACCTTTCTGATCAATGTATCTTTTCAATGTATTTTCTCCACTTCTTTCTCCTTGGTGATGTTGTGCTTCTCTTTTGCTCGATGTCTGCAGAATTAGCTTTGTTCTTTAGCTTGATTGATCAAGAATGTATGAAGTTGTTCTTCACCAGTTTCTCTCCAGCATCCTCTTCTTCTATTCACCCCTAATTCATAATTAATTAGCTTGTCTCTTTATAGACATGATATCACCATTTCTAAGTTCTTGACTTTCTTGTTCTTGGCGTGATCCGCAAGTTTAGCCAATCTTTCTTTAAAGCTTTACTTATATTTTATCCCGTAGATTTGTCTTTGAAAACTAGAATAAAAAAAATTTAAATCTTTCACATATCTCTGGCTTTATCTTGTCGATGAAAACAATGTTAACAACCAGTTAACTCTATCTTTAGCTCTTGCTAGCTAAGTGTTTTGTCATTTTTGAACTTCAGTTCCTTTCGGTGTTTTAACTCTTTGTTAGCTTCGGTCAACACTTCATTTCTCCTCGAGCATATCCATCGGGGTTGTCTGTTTGTTAGGGTTGTCTATCCGTCGGGCATCACTGTGAAGTTCTACTCATCGGTAATGCTTATAATTCTACTCGTCGGTAATGCTTGTCGGGTTTCTTGCTCAGGAAAAACTGTGACTTTACTCTTGGGTTTCTCTATTCGTCGGGGTGCACTGCCTGTTGGTGTTTGTAGTCACTTAGTGAATACTGATCTTTTATGCATTACTAAAAGCATAATATTTATCTCTTTGATTCTCTGAAGTCTTTGACACTTTGTATATAATCGATCAGATTATATCAAGTTGACATCAATGACAATACAATACATTAACTGATTTAATTTCTTGCATTAACTTTCGGTAGCTTGGTGATCATCAACTTAACATATTCACACATTCAATCAGTTATAGGTCATCAATCTCTCCCTTTGGCATTGATGGAAACACACTACATTATCACACTATATTATTACTAATACAATATGAAATAGATCAGTTGTAGCTCATCAAACCACCAAATTTATTGTTCTATAACCAATACAAATGTTTGGCTCTCAGTAAGCTCATATAGCTTAGATTTGTTTCTTGTAGAGTGTCTTTTTTTCAATCTTCAATCCCTTCACTGGATAGGTGTAGCAGCTTCTGATTCTTTCTCTGATGTTGTCTCTCCCTTTGACTATTCCACTCCTTGATTATCTCTTTTTCCCTTGACAATAATAAGTCATCTTTTCCTTCATGATATTTCTCTCCCTTTCAGGTTACATTTGATATCTTGTCTCCCTTGTGATAGTCATGATGGATATTTCATATGTAATCTCTCCCTTTGGATATTCTGGATATTCTCTCCATGGATAATGATAATCTCTCCCTTCAAATCTTTGTCCCTTTGACAACAATGCCAAAGTAAAATTTGATTATGCAAAATTTATATCCTTTCACCCTTTTATAATATACTCCTTGAATTTCCCTATCCATCAGCAATACAATGACTCTAGTTTTTGGTGTACATATGTACCTTTCTGTGTACTGGTGTATCTTTTTAGTTCATCTTTGTGCTTGCATCAACATGAATTATATTTTGATTATGTGTAGGTTGATGCAACCTCCTAGTCAGCTTATTGACCAATAGACAAGGGTTGAACCCCTAGTTTGTTTCTCAGGTACTCAAATATATCTTTCAATAATGGCTTTATGAATATATCAGCTAATTTCTCCTTTGATTGAACATATTCTAGTATCACTTCTTTTTCTTGCACTTGTTCTCTTAAGTAGTGATACTTGATTGCTATATGCTTAGTTTTAGCATGCATGACTAGATTATTAGAAGTGTTAATTGCACTGGTATTATCACAGTAGATAATCACTGGTTCAAGAATTTTCATATTCATACCTTCCAATAATTGTTTGATCCATGCAATATTAGAGTAGTTTGCAGCAACAACCACATATCCTGCTTCTGCAGTAGACTGTGAGATGCATCCTTTCTTCTTGCTGATCCATGTGACAAGTCTATCACCCATGAAGAATTCTCCTCTAGTTGTACTTTTTCAATCATCTAAGTTTCCAGCCTAGTCAACATTTGTATAGAATTGAAGCTCAAATTTTCCTTCTCTTTTATACCATAAGCCATAGTCCTCGGTGTTCTTTAGGTATCTCAGAATTCTCTTGATATCAGTCATGTGTGATTATTTGGGATTAGCAAAGAATCTTGCAACTATTCCAACTGCATGTGCTTTATCTGGTCTGGTATGAATAACATACGTTAGTTTTCCAATCATTGATGTATACAAGGCGTGATTTACCTCATTTGATTTGTCTTCTTTTTTCAGCTTACATCTGGTTGCCATAGGTGTTCCAACTGGCTTGGAATCTTCCATCTTGAATATCTTCAACACTTCCTCGATGTATTTGGATTGTGTGATATATATGCATGCATCTTGTTGAAGAATATTTAGACCAAGAAAGAATTTGATCTGCCCAAACATAGACATTTCAAAATCTTTGCTCATTTCATTAGCAAAGGATTTACATAACATTTCATTACCCCCAAATATGTGTATAGTCGAAAAAGTGAAGCACTTCCATTATAGACTAGTTTAGCCCTCTGAGTAAGTGGTTTGGGGTCATGTCATGTGTCATGAATGGGTCTCTGACTTGGATCTAGCTTTCCCCCCTGTTCTACCCCATTTCCCACTTTTCTCTAGCCTGTTTCTGGCATCCTAAACTGCAAACCTAAGACTTTGACCTCAGGGTCAAAATTGACCTTTCTAGGTCAAGGTCAACCTTGAACTTGACCTAGGTCAAGGTCAACCTTGAACTTGACCTAGGTCAAGGTCAACCTCAACCCTGAACTAGGTCAGAATTGACCTCAATTCTGACCCAAGGTCCAAATTTCATGATTCCGGGGTTTCCGGATGTCGGGCTTCAGAAAGATTTAATTCTTGCTTCTGGGTTGGTTGTTTCAGTCTTTGGAGCAATGACTCTTGAAATTATATTTAATATAGGTCCACTTCTAGGGGTATAGGTCTAATTATAATTTAATTCTACTATGTAGACCTCTCTAGAAGATTGTGCCCTAGATTCATATATAAGGGAGCCTTCTCCTCTCATTTTCTCTAAGACTCAAGAAGGGAAATCTAAGTGTGAAGGACAAGCTAAGAAGCAATATTTGAAGCAAGCTAAATATCAATTGAAGCATTTATCTAATCTCAAGCATCCAAGCATTCAAAAATCTTCAAGCACTCAATTCATCAAGGAGATCCATTGGTAGCCATTGAAGGATTCAAGGTCTATGGAGCCCTCTTGTTGAAGATTTCTCCATCCACATTCCTCCAAGCTTCTTCCTATTCCAAGATCCATTCAAGAGTGGTGTTGAAGATCGACAAGAAATTTATTTGAGACATCTGACATTATACATTCTACATCAATTTGGTGCATACATACTTGTGGATCCACAGATTCGAATTAGCCACAAGGGTTTCTATACAAGCAAGGTGAATTTGTTCATTTACTTTGTTTACTTATGCAATTTCAATTATACTTTAAGGTTAATTCCAAAACTGGGGTTTGACCAAGGAAAACCCCTCCCCCAACAAAAAAACCATTTTTCTTGCAGGGACAGGTTCCTAACAACAAATTGGAGTGCAGATTCAGATACCCTTTTTGGCAAACTACCGAGATCCGAAAACATATTTTCTATTAGACATTTTGGGTCATAATCAACATTCTCTTTTGGGTCAGAATCAGAGATTCTGGGTCAGCATAGGAAATTATGGTTCAAAGGTGACATTCATTTCTGGGTCAAAATTGACATTTTGTTATGGGTTAGAATCATAAATTTTGGGTCAAAGGTGACATTCATTTTTGGGTCAAAATCGGAATAAGTCAGATTCAGAAAAGATTTATGGGTTTTCTTTGTCTCTGCATTTCTGTTCCAGACCCAGTTGCAAATTTTCTATAAACTCAGTGTAGACACCCAAAAATAGCAATCTTCAGATCTATAGCATTTTGAGGTTAGTACTTGTCTTCAATTCATTTCAATTAAAGTTTTAATCTATCACACTCTCTTCTATAAAACAAAAGTTAGGGTTTTTCTCTTTATCCCTATCCTTAATAGGTTGATTCATTTATGCATTGATCCTTTCTTTGGGTTTAATCAATTTAGATCTTCCCTTTATGAAATTTGGGATTAAGAGGACAATCTTACCTTCTTCACTATTCCTACAACATACAATTAATTTATAATCGTCCATTTTCACAAACACATAACCATACATTCATTTTTATATCTTTACATTTTGGTGAACCCACGATAGACAAATCTTTCTTTTTGGTGTTAGATTTACATTTTTATGCTAGATCTTGCATGCATATTAGATTAGCTTTCTTTTATGTTCTTGCATTTACATTTCAAAAATTAAAAATCAAAATCTTGTGTTTCCTAAATTAGCTCATTTGCATTGCATTGGTGCACGAGCTTTACTACTTCTAGTCCTACTTATAGTATCTTGGTTAGAAGAAGCCATAGACTTATGGGTTCCTTTGATCCTGAGTCTTCCTCTCCTTTCCTTAGGATCCTGGATGACAATTTGACCACTCATGATTCCAATCCTTCTATGGATCATAACTCTTCTCACTCATATCATGATGAGGATGATTCTTTAAGATTTCCTCCTGAACAAGTCAAAAAAATTTCAACAGAACTTGATAAAATGGGAAATTTTCTTATTCAAGAAAACCATAATCAATATTCCATCCAAGCTATAGAGGCTCTTAAGAAATTCCTTTGTGATAGTGATCAAGGTGTTAATCTATTGCATGGTATCACTCATCTTATGCATTTGAATGTTAAACCTTTAGCTCAAGAGGCTCAAGATCTAGGATTCACTCCTGTCACTAGTGGGGATCCTTGTTCCATTCCTTTACCTAGTATTCCTACTTACACTCCTCCTTTAATGACTACATCTCTTCCAATTTCATCTATTCCTATGAGTGTTCCATCGGTGTCTCTACCTACCTCACAACCTTCTTACCATAGTGTTCCTTTTACAAATTCCAATCCTCTTCCAACTGTGGTTCCAAGTGTTCCACCAATTGTGTCTTCCATTCTTGCCACTTCCTACACTTTTCCTAGTGTTCTTAATGTTTATATGCCACCTATTTCTTCTAATGATTCCATAATCATTAGTTTGGCTCAAACTGTGTCATCTTTACAATGACAACTTGCATCCTTAACCCAATCCAATTTTATCATTCCTACATGTGACATGGGTAGTCCTTTATCCTTAGACATTATTTTTGCTACTGTCCCTCAGCAAGCCGATATGACTTGTCTTGAGAATTACAATGGTAAGGGAGATCTTGTTACTCATGTTAAAACATTTCAAATCCTTTGTAGTGATTATGCTCATGATCGTAGGATTTTAGCTAAGTTGTTTGATAGAACTTTCCATGATAAGGTCTTGCAATGGTATTGTTCTTTACCTCCTTATTCTATTGATTCTTTTCCTAAACTTGCTAATACCTTTATCCAGCAATTTCAAAATAACATTGGTCTGCAAGTTTTCTTAACTGATTTAATGCATTGTAAACAAAACACTAAGTAAAAATTGACTAATTTTATTGGTAGATTTAAGAATTTGTATGCTCAAATTTCTTATCCTATTCCTGATATTGAAATTCAGCATATGTTTATTTTAAATTTACAAAAGGATATTAGAGATAAGATTCTACTTACTGAATTTACCTCTTTTCAACAACTTTGTGCAACATTTCATCATTATCAATTACAAGTGAGTCAATTTGAGAGAAACACTCCAATGGCTCCTATTCCAGTTGATAAGATTAATGCCACTCCTAATCCTAATAAGTTTCATAAACCTAATAACTATGTCAAGATCAATAAATAGATGAATGCAATCGCTGATCAAGTTGTTGTTGCATCCAAAATGCCATTTCTGTATCCACTGCTTTCCGTATGAATTATACATTTACTCCTCTCTCTAAATCTTTACATTCTATTATGAGTAGGTTGTTAAGTGCTAATATGATTACCTTGCCTCCTATTTGACCTCTTCTCCCTACTATGATGCCATCAAAATCCTTTGATCCTAAAGTTTTTTGTCAATACCATCGACAAAATGGCCATGATACTAAAAAATGTTATTCTCTAAAGCATAAGGTCCAAGAATTAATTGATTCTAATTCTTTATGTGTTGATAATTTTGATGGTATTGGGAAAAAATCTATCTCTCCTCCAAATCAAAATCTTCAAATTTATACAAATCTTTTACCTACACATGATACTAATACCATCGCTCAACCATCTTCTGTGGATATTGTTTACGATTCAAAGATGGATGATCTCAATCACATTGTTAATCATGTGGAGAGTGTTGT
>MU226410.1:2726240-2738110 GCA_018584345.1 Thuja plicata
ATTAGGGGACTATAGCCATTTTAATTAAATTAAATAGGCTAGGGGAATGGGTTATTTTGCAAGTGGGTATTTGATTTAGGGATTTATTTAATTCCTTTATAATTAAATACTATAGCCATGTTTGATTGTGGTTTGATTTGATTAGTCAAAATTGATTTGAATTATATGGCTATAATAGTTAATATAAATTAGTAATAAAAATCACCTAGGACATTAAATTGATTTGAAGAATTATGCCTGGCAGTAATAGGGTCGTTTGGACATAATCAAGGGTATGATCACACTTAGGTAAAATAGGGTCCATAGTTAGAACAGACCAAATTTAGGTGGTTACATTTGCCCCTCTTTGAATTGATGTGCGAGCAGCACATTGATTCAAAGAAATTTTTTGATTTTGACTTCAGAAAGATTGAGAATCCCGTTCTTGGTTGTCGAATGAAATGTTGATGAGATCAGTCTCGTACTTGATCAAATCAAACTGATAGAATTGGTTTTGAACTTGGTTGTTGTCCAAAGATCAATAAAAGATTTTAAAGATACCAATTCTGAACTTGATTGTCATCCAAAAATTGATAATACTGATTCTGAACTTGGTTGTCATCCAAAAGCCAATATGAAGTTGTCAGGAGCTTAATAAAAATCTTTTAAAATGAGAAAACATAAGATATCCATCTCATGCGAACCAAAGCTTTCTATCCAATAGTTCTGACTTAGTCAAGGAACTGTTATGCCCCTAGTTTGTTTGATAACGAAGTTATTTTGATGTTGTTTCGAGAAAAAAATTAATTTGATGATAGTGTGATCATGCCCCCTCAGGAACGAAATCGAAGGAAAAGAAATAAATCCCCTATGTGAAAAGAATAGAACACTTGCAGGAAGTGATAGGGAAAGAAAGAGTGGAGTAGAAGATGGTGTGTTTTAAAAACAAACACACGATTATCAAGTTAATTACGTGAACAGATGAGTGATAAGGATGATAAAATGATGTTTAGACCAAGATGTATGATGAAATGTGCAGTATTTACCAATTTGGTGAATAGATGAAGCAAACCCCTAAGTTTCAAAACTGTCACAAAATTGATACAGTGTTGCTGAAAACATCGCGGACACCTTCGATTTGGTTCCCGATTGAGTGAAAAAGGGAATAGAAATGAACTAGGAGTTGTCCGGGAGGAGTTTCAGAAACCCTAAATATCTCAAAAGACCCATATAATCCTCCAACAGTACCATTTTACTATTCATTTTCACATTCCTCCATAGAAATTCAGAGAGCTCTGCAGCAAATATGGTAGTCCTTGTGAGGAAGCACCGATTCGAGATGAGCCGCTGACATTAGTGACCAGCTGACTACCCACCGCTGGTAAGTGCCTGATAAACTACCTTGTGAAATTTGCATTTTTGAATTTCACGCATTTTATCAATTTTAGAGGCCTTTGAAGTTAGGATCGCATTCGGTCAATCCTGACTCGCATCCAATTTTTTTTGGATCGTAACCAGTTTTCCTAAATTTTTGTGTCGCATCCGAGTTTTCCCGGATCGCATCCCGTTCTTTAGGTTTAGTCTTGTTTTATGAAGAAACCCATCAGGGGGTCGCATATTGTGTTTCTAGGATCACACCCCGCATTTAGGAATGCATCCCACTTTTCTGGGATCGCATCCTGTATACGCAATCGCATCCTATTTTTCCAGAATCACATTTGGTAAAAGACTTAGATTTTTAATTTGCTTTGATCTATTTGCGTCATGCGAACTTGGAATGACTTAGCGAAGTAGGATTCTACCCCTTGTTATAGATAGTTTCTGATACTTGATTATTGTGCCCAAATCAGGCCCAGTTTGAGGTAGTCACATTCTGCGACACTTATCCAGCACGAGTTCTTGCATTGTCTGGCCGATTGTTAGATGATGAGTAGACTACCATGATCCGATGTGGATTGCGTTCACTGATAGGTTTACCCGAGATCAGGGTGAACTGAGGGTTGTTGACTGCTCTTGCTGAGAGATGTCATTCTGAGCATAACACCTTCCACCTACCCACTGGTGAGATTACTGTGACACCTGAGGACGTCTGGAGGATTCTGCATGTACCGATGGTGGGACATGAGGTGTTCTTTGAGTCCAGAGCTGGCGTGGTGATTGGGATTGCTCAAAGATTCTTCCAGGATGATACCATAGATTGTAGATACCTGTCATGGGATTATATGGTTGATCACTATGATAGATTAGCTGTGTACTTAGCAGGCTTGGTAGGTGGCATCCTCATGCCGGATAGAGGTCAACATGGTTTCTTGGTGGGATGGGTTAGCATGGTGGAGAAAATGGTCGTCCATCACCGACATTTTTCTTGGGGGAGCTGCATACTAGCTCATATATACAGAGAGCTTCATGAGATTGTGTACCACCATACCCATAGCATGACTGTTGGTATATTGATCCTTCAAATTTGGGCCTGGGAGCACATCCCTGTGACACGGTCGATAGTAGATAGGTAGAGGGTACCTGAGTAGCCCTATGTGTATATGTACGTAGGCCTCCTTCAGCAGCCCCATCTAGGAAAGGTCGAGTATTGGCGTTGATTATTCAATGATATGACAAAGGTCATGTGGCGGCCATACCTAGACTGTGAGGTATGGACATCTAATGCCTGACAGGTACCATTCTTGTGCTAGAGTAGATATTTGATCGGCCATACCAGATACATCATAGAGTGCTTCTTGATTACCAGAGTTTTGAGATGGTATGGCCATTGACAGGGCCACATAGAGGACGTTGTAGTGTATGCTCGTATCAGGGATGAGGCATCTGATTGGGGTGCACAGCTGACGTATGAGACTGCATCATAGGAGATCTGAGACATGGTGGCTATAGACTAGGACCTTCATCCAGATGTCGAGGATGCCAGAGTTTCAGATGGGTATGCTATAGAGATGCTCCAGTATCCTTTTCCATGATTTATAGTGCCTGAGGAGATCATTCCTCGTATAGAGGAGCCTCTGGATTATGATCCTGATGACCAACCCGTCAGGGGTAGAGGAGGTAGAGACCAAGCACCTGGGAGACATGGGGGCTATGATGGTGGTAGAGATGGTAGGAATTCTCAGCCAGATGATGAACATGATGGAGATGACCGGGGTAGTGGTGGAGAGGCAGTGGATATAGGTGGCACCAACGGCAGTGGGTAGGGCAGACGACAGAGATATAGATTTGTGGCCCCACAGAGAGACCCTGGTCCATTACTTACTACAGAGAAGCAGAGATAGCGGTGACAAAGAGCTCAGGAGTAGGATCTTGGTAGAGAGGGGGACCCTTTATCTAGATGTGAGTAGGAGAGGGAGCAGCTCTGGGCTAGGGTTACTACTGCTGATGCTCTTTTAGCAGACAAGGACAGGCAGCTTGAGAAGCTAAGAGCTAAGAGGGATGCACAGGGAGAGATGCTCAGAGTAGAGAGAGATGCTCATGCCCAGATAGCAGTCCATCAGGGATAGAGGGCGACATATTATTATGCCTTGTATCATGCAGTAGTTCCTGAGGGTCAGAGAGCAACTTCCTTTTCTTGTGTTGCTCAGCAGTTAGAGGGGGCCATGCCGCCTCCAGCAGCTCCTTTCATGCCACCTCCTCCTCCTCCTCCTGACCAAGGAGAGGGGGTAGGCCAGAGTTGATTCTTGTCCCATTTTGTATGACATGTACATTTTTGAGAGAGTATATGTATATCTAGATCCTGCTGAGATCCCCTTTTTTGTATATCACATTCATTCGTACATATATCTGATTCATGTTTGGCATACTGATACTCTTTTATGCTTACTGATACACCTTATACTTTCTGATATACTTTATGCTTTGATTTGTACCATGTTTATGATGATATATATCTAATGGAGCTTCTTGATTCTGACATGTTGCATGTGGTAAATGTATCCATTTTGCTTTCTATGGATGTGATAAATGTATCTTTTGCACATGTGATGATATCTTGATCTCTTGCTGAGTTAGTTCATAGATGATAACATCATTTTATAATGTGGATGTGATGCGTTATTACTGATATAAATATGTCATAAATGATATCTATGTGAAAATGCAAAATGTATTTTCTTTTGTTTTTCCAGTTTTTATGCAAAATAGATGTATGGATGCACTTAGGATGTAGAAGTAAAAATGCAATACATGGATGTTTTATTATTATTATTATTATTATTATTATTTTTGTATTTTCCAGTTTCTTCTTTTCAAATGAATGTAAAATGTATGCTATGGATGTGCAACGATATTTGATATCAGTAATATAGATGATGTAATTAACTTGATAGATTCAGAAGAAGATAGAGACCATTTTTGAGCTTAAATTTCCTTATGTTGTTATTGTTGTTGACAAATGCATCAAGAAAACTCTAAAATGCAACTATATGAAGACTCTTAGGACTTGTCACTGATTTAGCAATTTTTGCAACATTTTTATCATCATTGGGCACTTTTTGAAATGGATACCACCTGATAGTACAACTGTCACTAATACCCATTGATATTATGATAATATGAATACTATGTTTTATTGGAATGTCAGAAATAGACTTAGGTATCAAGGCATAGAATCTAAGATAACAAAATGGTCACCTTCCTTTTAATATACCAGATTCTGAGTAAGGCAAGATATTGGACCCGCAATGACCTTGAAAATTCATATCCTTGGGTACATTATGATTCGTTTACCTTAGTGAGAGTCTGGATCAGAAAATAGACAAGGAAATTGTGTCAAACTCACCGTAGTTTACACATAACAAAGATCGAGATATATGTGGCTATCTACCCATAGTAGCAGCTCTTATCATAAACATCCAAGTTAGGTGAAATTTATAGGATCATGTGGAACAATCACCATATGCAAAAAATCAAGAAAACATTATGCCTCCAATCCTTGCGACTCTTTGTCTTTATACAGACATCATTGAGCAACTAAGAAGACATAACAAATCATTAATTGAGAATTAATCAGATAAAATTTATAATTACTTAGATGCCCCTAGTTGAAAATGTCATCAGGACATAAAAGAATTATAATCAAACCATTATCAAACTATGTGTTAGTTAGTACTTTGTTCATCCATATAACAAACACAGTAAAGATTCATCAATCAAAAATTGTAATACAAGCAATATGGTGTTCCATGTTTGTGTGTTGATAGGATAATCTCTTCATGTTTGCAATCCAATATAGCCTTGTAGGAATGCTGGTGAATGTAAATGTCATGTTAGATGTTGTGAAAAGACACCCTTGTTTTGGAAAGTGACATTGTTTTGCATGTGTCAAGAAACATTGTGTCCGTGAGGCAAACCATCCTAGAGAAACTTAGCAACCATAACTGACTATGCCAACAAAGATGCCCCCAGTACGGAATGACTTATTCCTAAGATGCAAAGATATACAAATCCCAAGTGAGGATAAGATAGTCATGTAGGAAAATGAAGTCAGCATATGAGCACAAGAAAAATGATGAAGGTCTAGTATCAGTAGTGCATTGATAGATGGAGCGCAGAACACAAGTGATGCCTGATTGCTAGGTTTTCACCACTTTGCAAGATCTTTTCTTTCTTTTTTCTACCAAGATGCCTATTTTACCAGGTGCTCATTGAGGCACTTTTTCTCTTTTTCAATTTTTTTTCTATTTTTGCTGTTTTGAATATTTTTGTAGTATCAAGGCACCTGTTTACCAAGTTTTCACCAAGGATACACATTTTGTAGGACTTTTTCCACTATTTTTGGATTTCTTCAGGATCGATTTTTTGAATGTTTTTGGTATTTTGTTAGAAATTTTTGCTATACAGGCTCTGCTAGCCGAACATTAAGCGTAGAACCGCTTCAAATGTAGAGTGTTGATAGGATCTGAAAGAACATCTCCCTCAGGTGTAGCTAATTGATAAGCTCCAATCCCAAAAGTGGCAGTGATAACATAAGGTCCAAGCTAGGTAGGTTCAAAATTTCCTTTCTATTCTCTGTTAGGCTGGTTCTTAGGATTTTCTTTCAGGACAAGGTCTCCCACCTCAAACTTGCGTGGTTTAACCTTCTTGTTGTAACCTTTGGACATTCTTTCTTGGTACACTTTGAGGTGATCAAACGCTTGTTGTCTGTGCTCATCTAGGAGGTCCAGAGAATTTACACTATCAATGTGGTACTATTCATCAGTAACCAGTCCTTGTAAAGATATCCGCAAAGATGGGTTTTCAACCTCAATAGGTAATACTGCCTCAGTGCCATAGACTAGAGAAAATGGCATGGCTCCAGTGGGTGTTTGGATGCTTGTTCTGTAGGCCCATAGTGCCATATTCAGTTGTAAATGCTAGTCACTACCAGACTTGCTCATAGTGCTGTGTAGGATTTTGAGAATATTTTTGTTTGATGCCTCAGCCTGTTCATTACCTTGAGGATAATAGATCAAGGAACAATGTTGAGTGATATGGAACTGTTCATATAGGTCATCAATGTCTTGATTTTTAGATTGGCCCCCATTGTCTATCACAATTGAAGAGGGTATCCCGTATCTACAAATAATGTAGTTCAGAATGAACATAGCCACCTGTTTGCTAGTGGCTTTGATTAGCGGCATGACTTTGACCCACTTGGTGAAATACTCAGTGGCCATAATGATGAACTTGTGTCCATTTGAAGAGTTGGGATATATTTGTCCAACCAAGTCAAAGGCCCATTGCTGGAATGGCCAATGTGTTATAAAAGGTATCAGTTCTCTGGTAGGAGCATGGATAAGGTTCCCATGTGTCTGTCATTTTAGACATGCTTTTGAAAATTGAATAGCATCTTTCTCCATGGTAGGCCAATAATAGCCTATTATGAGTAGTTTCTTAGCTAATGAAAATCCATTTGAGTGTGATCCACATACACCTTCATGGACATCTTTTAATGCTAGATCAGACTCTTCTAGTTCTAAACACCGAAGAAGTGTACTATCGAGACTACATCGATATAGGTTGTTAGTTATGAGGGCGTAATGCGATGCTGTCCTAATCAGGGATTGTTTCTCATTTCTAGATAGATTGGTGGGAATGGTTTGGTCAGAAAGGTATACAATGATACTGGCATATCAAGATGGATCTGGGGTATTTAAGGCACATATTACTTGGTATTCCAGATTGGCAAAGGCAGGATAGGATATTTCTTCTACCAAGAAGTCATAGCGGAATTGATGCTCCTCCAATTGTAACATGGATGCCAAGGTAGCCATAGCATCTGTAGTTTTGTTCTCTGATCTGGGTATCTGCTGGAAGGTGACGAAGACAAAGTATTTCTTTAGATCATCAACCAGTTGCTTGTAGGGCATCAAATTTTCATCTTTTGTTTGATACTCCCCATTGATTTGATTGATAATTAGTTGGGAGTCACCATATACGTGTAACTCAATGATCTTCCATTCCATGGTGAGCTTGAGGCCATTGACCAATGCTTCATATTATGAGATATTGTTGGTGCATGGAAAAATTAATTTGTAAGATTTGGGAATCTTGTACCCTTGTGGTGTTATGAAGAGAACCCCTGCTCCAGATCCTTGTTGAGTAAACAAACCATCAAAGTACATCTTCCATGGATGTTCAGTGAGATGCATGATTGTTTCATCAATAAATTAAATTAGTAATGGTTCATCATCTTGTAGCGGTGACTTAGCCAATTGATCCGCAAGTACCTATCCTTTGATAGCTCTCCGTTCGACATACTCAATGTCAAAATCACTTAGAATGAGGACCCATTTTGCCAAACAGCCTGTTAATGTTGTTCTGCTCAAAAGATACTTTAGAGGATCGATCTTAGAAATGAGCTTCACTGTATGAGAGAGCATGTAGTATCTCAATTTTTGTGATGCAAAGATGACTGCTAAGCATGCTTTCTCAATAATGCTATAATTGAGCTCATAAGTGACTAGAGTTCTACTAATGTAGTAGATAGCTCACTCTTTCTTTGTTTCGTCCTCTTGTGCTAGCAATACTCCTAGGGATGTAGCTATAGCTGAAATGTATAGGAGTAAGGGCTTTCCATGAATAGGTGCCATAAGAATAGGTGGGGCAGCCAGGTACCCCTTCAATTCTCTTAAGTTGGCTTCACAATGTTCATCCTAGTTAAACGCAACCCCTTTATGTAGTAACTTAGTAAAGGGTTGTGCCTTATCTACAAGTTGGGACATAAATCTCCTGATAGACTAGAGTCTCCCTTGTAGTGTCCTCATTTGACTGATATTACACGGAGGAGTCATCTCTAGAATAGCTTTGACCTTTGCAGGATCTACCTCGATGCCCTTTGCTGATACTATGAATCCTAGGATCTTTCCTGATTGGACCCCAAAGGCACATTTCTTTGGATTGAGCCTGAGTTGGAACTGTTCTATTCGATCCAATATCTTTCTTAAATCAGCAATATGAGTACCTCTTTCTTTGGATTTAGCCAGTGTGTCATCGACATAGTCCTCCATGTTTTTGTGCATCATGTCATGGAATATTGTTGTCATAGCTCTTTGATATGTTGCTCTGACATTCTTTAGCCCAAATGGCATGACGTTCTAGCAAAATGTGCCCCATGCACATGTGAATGTAGTTTTCTCTTGATCCTCAGGGGCGATCTTGATTTGATTATAACCCGAGAATCCATCCATTAATGAATACATCTGGTAGCCTACCGTAAGGTCTATGATCATGTCAATATTTGGTAGAGGGAAATCATCTTTTGGACATGCTTTGTTGAGGTCTTTGAAGTCCATGCAGATCCTAATAGATTTATCAGATTTAGAAACAAGGACCACATTGGATATCCATGCTGCATAGGCAATGACTCAAGTGAATCTAGCTTTTAACAACTTTTCCAATTCTACTTTTACCAATAATGCAACATGAGGATGAATTTTTCTGAGTTTTTGTTTTACGGGCTTGATCCCAGGAGCTATAGATAAGTGGTGCATAATGAGATTGGGATCTATCCCTGGCATATCAGTGTAGGACCAGGAAAAGTTGATCTTTTTCTCTGTCGAGAATTCTGTGAATTGTACCTTCTCTTCTTCTGATAGAGATTGTGCTAGATGAACTATCTGAGGATTTTCAACAGTGCCCAAGTTCACTGGCTGTGTTGGTTCAATCAATATCGAAGATCTTTCCTGAAAGTGTTCAGGGAGGATATCAAGAATCTCATCCTTTGGCGCCTCTGAGAGGTTTTCACCATTGGATACATCATTTTTTTTTACTATTTTGAGATCTGATACTGCCACAGAGTGGTTTTCACCATTAGTCCACTTTTTCTTTTTATTTTTCAATTTGTGACTAAGAAACTTGTTATCCCCCTATGACATGTTCTTGCTCCTTGTATTGGTGGAAGAAGGGTGAGGTTAATGAGCATTAAGGTAACAAGCTAGGGAGTGGTCATTGGGAAAGTCAAGGATAGGAGTGGGATCTATTTTAGTCTAGTCGATTAGGTCTGGAAGTAGCAATGTCAGGGAGTCAGATTCTGGGAAGGACAACATCACGTTAGCATCAAAACTATTAACCAAAATGACATGATCTGTTAAGTTAATATCTTTGATGTTTAGATTAATAAGAGTAAGATCATTAATAAAAGGGTCATTGTCAGTTATATAGGGATCGAACTCTAGTGACACGTTAGTAGATACCTCATCATCACCCCTTTGTAAAAGGAGGCTTCTTTCTTGTAGCCTTTGAAATTCTTTGAGAGTTATGTATTCACCAGTGTCTTCATCAATGATCAGAGGAAGGAACTCTTCTTCTACTTTAGGAGGATCAGTGTCATTGAAAGGAGCACCCGATCATTTACTAGGAGCTGAGGAAGCTGCAAACATGTGAATTGTCTCTATCCCAATTTCCTCAAAGGCATTAGATAGCCAATCCCACTCATAGTCACGAGAGTCTATGACATCATCATCAGATCTATCCAAATATTCAGCAATGTTTATTTGATGGACTCGATTAGCTTCTTATAGATCAAAGTGAGGTAGATTGAGGACATGTGTAATTGTGACCAATTGCCCCCAGTTAGGATGTAAATTTTGTGTCTGGGGTTCCTCTTGAGTGATTGTAGCTATGGTGTCTCCTATCTCTTGAATGGGAGGTTGTTCTAGAAAAGGAGTGTGAAGATCCTGTGGTACCTCAAAACTAGGTACGTAGTGTTCTCCTTGATATTCAGGATTCTCTGTACCAATATGTAGCAATCTCTCATAAGGCCATGGTTCTGATACTATCTCATCTGTTTTATCACTTTTTGCTTCAGAAGGTGGAACTCCATGGGTATGGGTTCAATGATCCCTCATCCTGTGTCGTTTAGAGGTCTTTTTCCTTTGTAACCCATTTGTTTGAGGAAATCATATCCCTTTCCATACTATTTTGGGGATATCTTCACATGTTTGACCTCAGAGTCCACTGGTTCTCCTTTGTAAAGCCAGTTCAAGACTACCTATTCTTCTGTGTTATCTGAATAGGATGTGGATGCCTTTATCATGCCTGTTGCCTTGTGTACTTCTGGCTCCTAGACTGCGAGAGGTGTGAATGTTGATGACGGTTTTCCATAGGATCTCGGTGATATTGGAAGCTCTATCATTGAGGGAGTCAGGTCCAACTTGTACTCTCCCATACCCATTTCTTGAAGTTTCAATGTTTTTCTAAAGCCTTTCATAACCATGTCCTTGGTAGTCTTAGGAGAAAATATGTCCATAGCCTCTTTGTTGTGTGGTATCATGTTACCTGCTTTGATATTGTTGCAAGTGTAGTTGGCATCTGCAGGAATTGTCACTTCTATCCCATTATGTGGGAACTTGATGCATTGGTGATAAGTGGATGGTACAACTTGCATCTCATGAATCCATGGTCTCCCTAGTAGAATGTTGTAGGCCAATGGTAGATCCAGAACTTGACATATAACATTCCTTGCAATCAGCCCAACTCTGATGGGTAGACAAATAATACCTCTGGAGGATCTTTCTTCCTCATCGTAAGCTTTGATGGTTATCTTATTTCTAGAGTCAATTGTTTTTTCTGAGAGGCCTAGCCTCCTGACTAAATCCAGTGTACAAATATTTAATCTGGCGCCTCCATCTATCAATATACGTCTAACATGAGATTTATGAATAAGAACTTCGATATGGAGGGGTTGATTGTGTGGATGGGTCAATGACTTGTCATCCTCCTTAGAAAAGGAGAGGTTGTGTGGCGCTGAGATGTGATTGACCATCACTTGGAACTTGTCTATATCGATATCCTTTGGAACATTAGCAGGGTGTAGGGCCTGCTCTAGGATTTCTCTATGCACCATGGATATTTTGAGCAACTCAAAGATGGAAATTTTGGCAGCGGTTCTTTGCAATTGGTCGACATGTCATATTTTGCTCCGAGAATAGTGACCACGTGTTTTGCTCCTGGCTTAGGAACAGTGAAAATAGGAACTTTGGATGTGGATGTTGGTTTTGGAGGTCCCTTCATCATAACCTATGCTTGGCTCCGGGTTACAACATTTATGGAGGATGAAGCACCTTTAATTATGATCACATTGATGGATTCAGTTTTAATGTTGAGCATATTGATCACATTATCATGTTTGGAATAGGTGTAGTTTATCTCATTACCTATCCCTTTAGATGTTTCTCCTTGATTGTAATTAGGAAAAGGTTTATTAAATGCTATGTGATCTTCATTCATAGTATGTCCATCTATCTTGATCTTACCTCCTTCAATGAGGTCTTGGACAACATGTTTTAGCTTGAGACAATTATTTGTCTTGTGCCCCTTGTTTTTGTGGAAGACACAATAGGAGTTATCATCCCACCATCTGGGTTTGACCATTGGTTCCCATGGTTTAGAATCGGGAATCGTAAGAA
>MU226410.1:2749172-2771411 GCA_018584345.1 Thuja plicata
ATTAGGGGACTATAGCCATTTTAATTAAATTAAATAGGCTAGGGGAATGGGTTATTTTGCAAGTGGGTATTTGATTTAGGGATTTATTTAATTCCTTTATAATTAAATACTATATCCATGTTTGATTGTGGTTTGATTTGATTGGTCGAAATTGATTTGAATTATATGGCTATAATAGTTAATATAAATTAGTGATAAAAATATCCAAGACATTAAATTGATTTGAAGAATTATGCCAAGCAGTAACAGGGTCATTTGGACATAATCGAGGGTATGATCACACTTAGGGCAAATAGGGTCCATAGTTAGAACATACCAAATTTAGGTGGTTACATTTTCTTCTCCTATTCATAAGTGTATTAAGTTCATTCATAATGGAGAAGTGAAAATGATTAATCATAGTTTGTATCAACCTTCTAGGCCTAGAGATTGTGCTACTCTTGATTTCTTTTGGCCTTCATTACCTAATTCATGTCCTCCTCACCCTGATAACCTTTTTCATTCATATCAAGCCTATAAACATTGTAAGATTGTCAAGTTAAGCATGCCTCAGATAGATCTCAACTATGGTATTTTACCCACTCCTTCTATACCTCCTTTATCCATTACTGATAGCTCTATTACTCAACCTCCCAGTGTCACTTCTCAGCCTACTACGAATCCGACCAATCCACCTATAGAACCTATGAAGGAATCAACTATCATTCCTCCTAGTTCCCAACATGTGTCAAACAAAGAAAAGCATAACAAATATTCTAATGAATGTTGTAAGAAGCGTAGGGCTAATGCTAGGGCCCGTGCCTCTGTGCTTCAAAATTCTTTAACTTCTTTCGACCAACCTATACCTGATGTGTTTGAGGAAGTTAATGTTCATAATGATGTTAAGATGAATGATTATGATGATTCTATTCACATCTTAGATCCTATTTTAATTAATCTTGAGGATACTCTTGATGATCCTATTGATCCTAGTGATGAATATGAGACCATCAATCTTTATACTGATTTACCTCATATGATTTCAACTCAATTGATAATTACACCTAGAATCAAACATCACGATTCTCAACAAGATCCTTCTTTGGAACTAGCTATTATTCATACTGTGTTTGATATAGTCCCTCTTGCGAGTTTCCCACCTTCCTTAAATGATATAAACCAAGATAGGGAGAGTAGGTGATGCGCTTGATTGGCTTGTCCTTCATGGTATCCCTTTTTGTGTTTTCATGTTGTTGTGCTTCTCATGTAGTATTTTTTCTAAATGTTTGTTAGAATATTTTATACGACCCTTGTTACTTTGTTGGTGCAAGGTGATAAAGGAATCAAGCCTGTTGTACAATTACTCTATATGTATCTTTACTCTTCTATATGTTGTTTTCATGTTATGTTGTACTTGTGCTATTGTTTGTAAATATTTTCCTTGTATAGTCTGCTTGGATCTACGACATGGTAGCACTGATTCTTTTTGGTCTCCATGTTGTGGTCCGAAAAGACTTCTTCAAAACTTTTGAGTTTTCTTTCCTCCATTGTGATTGTAGTTCTACTTTCTTTGGGGAATGATGTCAATTCATTTGCAATAATATTATATCTATATATACATATTATCTTATGATCATACTGACCCCGTAGTATAGTTCTTATGTGTTCTTTGTATGTTTATGTGGTATTTCCCTTGATTTGTCTTCATTTGGGGTATCTCATAGTGGAAACGTAATTAGTAGAGTTTTTTATGTTTTCATTAAATCCATTGCTCCTGTTAAAGTGTTAGCAATGAATTTAATGTGGGGGCATACACTCTACTCACTTTTTTCACCACGCACTTTCAAAATATTTTCAAACTTAAAACTTTTTCCCTTTATGGATTAAAGACTAATCCTTAAAGCATGGATTTTTACCTTATAGGATCTCTTGATCCCTCCAGCTTAAATTTATATGGATCTCTTGATCCCTCCAGTTTCAATTTACAATGTTTTGATCCCTTAAGGTTGGAAGGTGTCGTTAAGACCGGATCTCCCTAATGGGTTCACTAGTGAATAGCCACATTCACTAGGCGGTTCGACTCCATCTTTCCAGTTCTACTATTTCCTTGTGTGCTTCACAATGGGACATATGTTCTCATTGGGCGAGGTAACCTCAACCTCTCTCTTTTTCTCTTTAACTGGTGATATCTCTCTTATCATGATCTTAGGCTTGATAAAGACTTAATTCGTTAGGGGGCTTGAGGATTCCTTTGTTCCTTTTGATTTCAATAAGATTATCTTTTCTTCATGATTTCCTTTACCAAGAGTTTACATCGAGTCCATACTCTTGCTAAAGTGGGGGCTTAATGCATAGTCATAAAATGAAATCACTTCCATTGTAGACTAGTTTATCCCTCTGAGTAAGTGGTTTGGGGTCATGTCAAGTGTCTTGAATGGGTATCTGACTTGGATCTGGATTTCCCCCTATTTTGCCCCATTTCCCACTTTTCTTCGGCCTGTTTTTGGCATCCTAAACTGCAAACATGAGATTTTGACCTCAGGGTCAAAATTGACCTTTCTGGGTCAAGGTCGACCTCAACCTTGACCTACATCAAGGTCAACCTCAACCTTGACCTTAGGTCAGAATCGACCTTGACTTTGACCCAAGGTCCAGATTTTATGATTCCGGGGTTTTCGGATGTCAGGCTTCGGAAAGATTTAATTCCCACTTCCAGGTCAGCTATTTTGGTCTTCGGAGAAATGAATCTTGAAATTATATTTAATATAGGTCAAATTTTAGGGGTATAGGTCTAATTTAAATTTAATTCTCCTATGTAGGCCTCTTTATATGATTGTGCTTTAGATTCATATATAAGGGAGCCTTCTCCTCTCATTTTCTCTAAGACTCAAGATGGGAAATCTAAGTGTGAAGGACAAGCTAAGAAGAAAGATTTGAAGTAAGATAAATATCAATTGAAGAATTTATCTAATCTCAAACATTAAAGAATTCAAACATCTTCAAGCACTCAATTCATTAAGGAAATCCATTGGTAGCCATTGAAGGATTCAAGCTCTATGGAGCCCTCTTGTTGAAGATTTCTCCATCCACATTCCTCCAAGCCTCTTCCTATTCCAAGATCCATTCAATATTGGTGTTGAATATCTACATGCAATTAATTTGAGACATTATACATCTGACATTCTACATTCTACATCTATTTTGTGCATACATACTTGTGGATCCATGGATTTGAATCTGCCACAAGGGTTTCTATACAAGCAAGGTGAATTTGTTCATTTACTTTTTTTACTTATGTAATTTAAATTATACTCTAAGGTTAATTCCAAAACTAGGGTTTGACCAAGGCAAACCCCTCCCCCAAAAAACAACCCATTTTTCTTGTAGGGACAGGTTCAAAACAATGAATTAGAGTGCAGATTCAGATACCCTTTTCGGTAAACTATCAAGATTCGGAAATAGATTTTCTGTCAGACATTTTGGGTCAGAATAGACATTATGTTCTAGGTCAGAATAAAAAATTATGGGTCAAAGGTAACATTCATTTATGGGCAAAATTGACATTTTGTTTTGGGTCAGAATTGGAGATTCTGGGTTAAAGGTGACATCCACTTTTGGGTCAAAATCAAAACTGAGTCAGATTCAAAAAATATTTCTGGGTTTTCTTTGTCTCCATGTTTCTGTTCCAGAACTGGTTGTAGATTTTCCAAAAATTGAGTGTAGACACCCAAAAACAACATTCTTTAGATATATAGCATTTTGAGGTTAGTACTTGTCTTCAATTCATTTCAATTAAAGTTTTAATATATCACACTCTCTTCTATAAAAAGGAAGTTAGGGTTTTTCTCTTTATCCCTATCCTTGATAGGTTGATTCATTTATGCATTGATCCTTTCTTTGGGGTTAACCAATTTGGATCTTGCCTTTATGAAATTTGGGATTAAGAGGACAATCTTACCTTCTTCACTATTCCTACAACACACATTAAATTTATAATCATCCATTTTCACACACACATAATCGTACATTCATTTTTATATCTTTACAATATGATATCATCAACAAATATTTCAACAATCAGAATATTACCATCGATATTTTCTTTTAAGTACAGATTGATATTTTCACTTATTCTTACAAATTTAATTCTTATGAGATAGGAGTGAAGTCTTTCATACCAGGCTCTAGGTTCTTGTTTTAATCCATACAAGGCTTTATGTAGTCTATATACCATGTTTCTCTTGTCTGGATCAACAAACCCTTCTAGTTGTTCAATTTATACCTCTTCTTCCAGTATTCCATTTAGGAATGTAGATTTGACATCCATCTGGTATACCTTGAATCCTTTGAATGCAACATAAGAAAGTAATATTCTTACTCCTTCTAGCCTAACAATAGGTGCAAAGTTTTCACCATACTCAATACCTTCTTCTTGTGCATACCCCTTGCATACTAATCTTTCTTTATTCCTTGTGACTTCTCCATTCTCATTCAGCTTGATTCTAAATATCCATTTAGTTCTGATGACATTCTTGTCATCTGATCTTGGTACTAATGTCCATGTACTATTCTTCTCAATCTATTCTATCTCTTCATTCATAACACTGACTCATTCTTCATTTTCAAGTGTCATATTAACAGATTTAGGCTCAAAATCACAAAGTAAACATCTAGTGTTTAGTGACTTAATTCTTGTTCTCATTCTAGCCTTCTTGTCTCCTGTGATCTGGTTCTGTGGATGATGTCTTCTGACATACTTGGAAAGTTTTGGTTCAGCTCTTTGTCCATCATTCTGATCATCATCTTGACCTTCATTCTGATCTCCATCGCTTGGAACATCATTTTGAGGATTTTCCCAATTTTTGGTAATTGCATCCTAATGATTGGGTGCAATGTTCTGTTGCTCGAGAGAAATACACTATTTCTTGGGTAGAGTGTCAGGTTCTTTAGAGTAAACAAACATGTTGTAGTCTTCTAGTTCTCTTTGCTTTCCTCATCATTTTTCTCTGCATATTCATCTATTCTAATATTTGCACTTTCAATGATTTTTTTAGAGGACTTGTTAAGACATTTATAAACCTTTCTCTTGGTGGAATACCCTAGAAAGATACCTTCATCTCTTTTGGAGTCAAGATTTCCATTTTTATCATCTTTCAAAATATAACATTGACTACCAAAAATTCTGAAGTAACTTACATTGGGTGTGTAACCATACCAAAGCTCATAGGGTGTCTTCTTGGTGTCTTTCTTCAATTGTACTATGTTTAATGTGTAGACAATAGAGATGAAAGCTTCCCTCTAGAATGTTTGAGTGATGCTTTTCTCAATCATCAGTGTTCTTGCACAATCAACAATTGATCTATTTCTCCTTTCAACAATTCCATTTTGTTGTGGTGTTCTTGGTGAAGAAACTTGTCTTTTAATTCCATGCTCATTGCAATAGTTAGTGAATTCATCAGAAATAAATTCTCCTCTTCTATCTGATCTTAAGCATTTCAATTGCTTACCACTTTGTTTTTCTACCATATCTTTATGCCATTTAAACATCTTGAATGCTTCTGATTTTTCTTTTAGAAACATAACTATCATCATTCTAGAATAATGATCTACAAAGAGAATGAAATACCTATCTCCATATTAACTCTTTATCATCATAGGTCCACATAGATCAGTATGGAATAATTCTAGAACTGCATTGGATGTATGGGATTTTCTCTTGAAACTAGACTTTGTCATATTACCATTTTGACAATTCTTACACATGATATGCTCAGGCTTTGACATTCTCGATAAGCCTCTTACTTTCCTTTTATTTCTTATCTTTACCATGTTATCAAAATTCACATGACACAATCTCTTATGTCACAACCATATGTCTTTGTTTCTAGCCATAAAACAAGTAGTGTTTATATCATCAAGATAGAAAAGGTTACCTTTTGTCTGTTCACCAGTTCTGATCAACCTTCCTTATTCATTACAAATCTTTGCCTTCTTATTCTCAAATGCTACTCAGTGACCTATATTATTCAGTTATGAAACAGTCAATAGATTATAATTAAGTCATTTTACCCATTATGTATTTTCATATTTGATCAGGTTATTTAGCATAATAGTTCCTTTACCTTCAACTGGACAAGGTGTGCCATTACCCATTCTTACTGATCCACCATTATAGTACTCAAAATTTTCAAAATTTTTTTTGTCACTGGTCATGTGGTGAGAGTAGACACTATCTATAATCCAGACATCATTCTTACTAACCTTAGATAGGAGTGAAATCTCTACATACCTTTCTTCTTTGTCTGAATCATCCTTCATGGCCACAAATACCATCTCAATGTCTTCATCAGATTTGGTGTCAGAATCTCCATCTCTGTTCTCAGCTAGGAAACAAGCTTTCTTACCTTTGTTCTTTTAGTCTCGGGTATCTCTTTTATCAGATTGTCAGTTGCTTCGGTAATCTCTATTCTCACTTCTATCAAACTTCTTCTCAGATGATCTATCCTCACTTATATAATCTTTTTGTCTGTTAGGACATCTAGCAATAAAGTGTCTAATCTCTTTACAATTAAAACATACAAGTGGTAATTTACCTTTGTATCTGTTAGAATGAATTTAGAATAACTGAGAGGGGGGGGGGTGAATCAGTTATCCTCAGGTCCAGATATGCCCATTTGATACTTTATACCAATTTGAACAATTTAGATTTTCTCAGCAACAATAATATAAAAGAGTGCAGTTTACTGTACTAATGAAATAAGCTTGCAGATACTTAATTGTAAAACACAACATAAACATTCACACATTTTGACACGATGATTTAACGTGGAAACCCAATATGGGAAAAACTACCAGTAACATGCTACCAAAATTTTCACTCTTCTGAAGTGAGCTCTGTTAGGAGCCAACCCTATTAAAGGTTACAAAACACACTGTCAAATGTGACCTGGTTAAAAGATTTAATCACCCTGGCCTTGTTAGAGGACTGAGAACATTCCAATCTGAATGTCACCTTGCTCAAAGGATTTATACAATGACTGCTAGGCCAACCTGGTTAAAGGATTTAAACTGATACAATGGTTAGAAAGTAATTAGCAGGTGTGATCTGATTCATACAACTTACTTTGCAAATCTAGATCCAATTCATCTCTAATGCTTATTCACTGAGTGGCCTCCATTCTCATTTCAATCTTCAAATCTGCTTGGAAATCTATCAAGCAATCTCTCTGCTTCTCTGCTTAGCCTTCTTTGCTTAGATCTTGCTAGTTAGTCAATTAACCATGCAATCCTTCTTGCATACTCTGCATACTCTAGTCTCTTAGCTACATCCATGAATAACCCCTTGAGGTTATCATATACCTCTCCATCTAGGTCAGATACATCTTTTGCTGCTTAATCAAGATCATAGATCTTAGGTTAGGTCAGATCCAATGAATCTTTCCATCATTACATTTAATTTATTTCTCCAATACAATCACCAATTAAATATTTGATCCATGCATTAATTACGGTTACCTATGCATTTACATAGTGTAGATCAAATGTGCTTATCCTTAATTAACTTTACATATCCCAATAAAATCAACTATGTCAGCCAGAGATCTTAAATCTCATTAATCATCAAAATACTGTTGCTTGGCCAACACCGTGTTCCTCATAAATTTACTGACGCTCGACACATACAATAAAATATGCTCAACACAAAACTTGCTCAACATAAACTTTTCTCAGTAAACTGTTAGTGAAAGATAAACAACATATCACTTTGCCAATGTGCCAATTGATAAAGTACCCTTTGTAATTCCTCATAACTCAACCATTCTTCTTGGTCTTCTTGTTAAATCTCCCCCATCAATCAATAGATATGATACTCAAACAGATAGCAATAGTCTCACCAGTTAAGGTTTGACATCAATGAAAAAATAATAATTGTTTCCATTGTAGCTTTCCAAACAATATTTCCAACAATCTCCCTCTTTGGCATTGATGGCAACACTAATAAATAAAACAATAATATTACAAACATAGTTACCATACAATCCAAAAGGTGCCTAGGTTCCTTATATGAAAAAAATTTCATTAATGTGTTTAGCTTCATTCTGATTCTCATCTTGTAAAAAATTTTCTCCCTCTGTGTCTATGATCACACTGATATCTTTCTATTTCTGTTTATCAATATCTTTTTCTCTAAGTAGTAAAATCTTCCTGTATCTTTCTCAGTATAATTCTCCCTCTTTCAGTAAACTTCTCCCTCTTTGACAAAAATTTCAAAGATGTTGACATCTTCATTATGAAAATTCTTCTATTCTAAACTCTGTATCATGCTGTTCTTGTCATCTTGCTTATGACTGATCTTCTTTTTCTGTCCTTGTCTGTCTTTCACAACTTAAGGCAGCATCCTAAAGTGTGACTGTCTGTGCATCAATGTTAAAAAAATATTCTGAATAGAATATTTGATGCAACAGTACCATTCTGAACTAATTATCCTCAGTTAGGGGAATCACCCCTAATTTATCTCGCAGATACTCATGAGCATCCCTGGGTAGTGCCTTTGTAAACATGTTTGCTAAGTATTCCTTAGTGTTCACATATTCCAGTGTCACTTCCTTCTTCTGAACTAGCTCCCTCAAGTAATGATACTTGATGGCTATATTCTTTGTCTTAGAGTGCATTATAGGGTTCTTAGAAATATTAATGGTACTCATGTTATCACAATAAATGACAACTGGTTCTGTGATCTCTTCTTTCATACCTTTCAGTAATATCTTCAACCACACAATATTAGAGAAATTAACTACTGCTACCACATACTCGGCTTCAACTGTAGATTGTGAGGTGCAGTTCTATTTCTTGATTTTCCATGAAACTAATATTTTTCCCAAAAGAAATGCTCCTCATATGGTGCTTTTTCTATCATCAACATTTCCAACCCAATCAGAATCAGTATAGACTCTGAGTTCAAATTTATCATTCCTTTTGTAATACAAACCATAGTCATCTATTCCTTTCAAGTATCTTAGAATCCTTTTTAATGCCATCATATGAGTTTCCTTGGGATTGGCAAAAAATCTAGCAACAATACAAACAACTAATGCAATATCAGGTCTACTGTGTACAACATATTCCAATTTTCCAATCATTGATCTGTACAGTGTTTGATTTACTTCTTTTGTCTCATCATTTTTGGTTAACTTTTGTCCAGTAGCTATGGGTGTACTCACTGGTTTTGAATCTTCAATTCTAAAAGTTTTTAGTATCTCTTTGACATATTTTGATTGGGTAATATAGATACCATTCTTCATTTGATATATTTGTAAACCAACAAAAAAATTTATCTCACCAAACATAGACATCTCAAATTCAGTTTGCATCTCCTTTACAAATGCTTGAGATAACATATCTTGTCCACAAAATATAATGTCATCAACAAAAAATTCAGCTAATAAAGTACGTTTGCTTTTCTCTATCTTCAAATATAGATTTTTGTTGTCATTGGTTCTTGCAAATCCAATCTTCATCAGATAGTTAAGCAATCTTTCATACCATGCTCTAGGTGCTTGCTTCAGTCCATATAGTGCTTTGTGTAATTTGCAAAACATATTCCTTTTTCTTGGGTCAACAAATCCATCAAATTGTTCAATGTATACTTCCTCTTCTAATATACCATTTATAAATGTTGAATTTACATCCATTTGATAGACTTTAAATCCTTTGTAGGTTGCATATGCAAGTAAGGTTCTTACACCTTCCAATCTTGCAACTAGAGTGAATGTCTCTCCATAGTCAATTCCTTCCTCTTGTGCATAACCCTTGCATACCAGTCTAGCTTTATTCCTTGCTACAAAGTCAATTCCTTCCTCTTGTGCATAACCCTTGCATACTAGTCTAGCTTTATTCCTTGTTGCTCATTCAACTTGTTTTTGAATACCCACTTAGTACCATTTACATTTTTAGTATTCAGCCTAGGTACAAGTGTCCAAGTATTGTTTTTTTCAATTTGTTCAATCTCTTTGTTCATGGCTCTAATCAAGTCTTCATTGTCTAAAGCATCTTTTACTATTTTAGGTTCAAAGTCACATAAGAAGCATGTATCTTCTCTTAATTTGCTTCTTGTCTTCACTGCATAATCCTTTTCTCCTATGATTTGATCAAGTTTATGGTGCCTTCTAACATAATTTTCCAAAGTAGGTTCTTTCTGTGCTTCAGATTGACCATTCATGTTTAATTCAGGTTGAATCTATGACTCGAAATCTCCATCAGATAGCTTGACAGTCACCTCCTATTGCCCAACAATTTCGTTATGTGACTCGGCAGGCGTAGACTGTTGCTTGGTGACTTTAGTTTTAGGTAATTTGTTAGAATCTACCTCATCAGGATAGGTGAATGATTTGTAACTCTCAGGCTCAATCATGCTTTCTTCTTCATTTCTTTTTGCATATTCATCAATTCTAACATTTGCACTTTCCATAATTTTGTTAGTGTTAGAATTCAAACACTTGTATGCTTTACTTTTCATTGAATATCCAAGAAATATACCTTCCTCACCTTTAGCATCAAGTTTTCCATTTCTGTTATCCTTCAGTATGAAACATCTACTTCCAAAATCTTTAAAGTATCTTACACTAGGTGAATATCCATACCATAGCTCATAAGGTGTAGCATTTGTACCTTTCTTGACTTGTACTCTATTCAGGGTGTAAACTACTGTACTTACAGCTTCTCTCCAATATTTTGGTGCAACATTTTTCTCCATCATTAGCGTTCTAGCACAATCCATGATAGATCTATTTCTTCTTTTAGTTATACCATTATGTGGTGGAGTCCTAGGAGCGGACATTTGTCTCTTTATTCCTCTATCATTGTAAAACTTGTTAAACTCATTAGAAATAAACTTACCTCCTCTTTTAGATCTTAGACATTTCAGACTCTTACCTGTCTCCTTTTCAACTTTTTCCAAGTACCACTTAAACAACTGGAATGCATCAGATTTTTCCTTAAGAAACATAACAGTCATCATTCTTGAGTAATCATCAACAAATAAAATAAAATATTTGTCTCCCCAGTAACTTTTCTCACCAATAGGTCCACAAAGGTCAGTATGAACCAATTCTAAAATATCTTCAGAAGTATGAGTTTTACTCTTAAAACTAGATTTAGTCATCTTTCCCAATTGACATTGCTTGCACATTGCAGTTTTAGGTTTCTTTAACTTAGGCATCCCTCTAACTTTTTTTAATTTTCTTATGCTTACCAAGTTATCAAAGTTTACATGACACAACCTTTTATGCCATAACCAAACATCACTATATTGTGCAAACAAGAATGTCTCATCAGCTAAGTCTAGATAAAATAGATTACCTTTTATCTACTCACCACCTCCAACTAATTCTCCATTGGCATCATAGATCTTTTCTTTCCTGTGATGGAATTAAACTTTGTAACCAAAAGTATTCAGCTATGAAACACTCAATAAGTTATACTTGAGATAATCAACCCAATATACATCATCACATCTGATTTTTTTAGTCAATTGAATTGATCCTTTCCCTTTGATATGACATGGTGTATCATTTCAAAATTTAACATAACCACCTTTACACTGATCTAAGGTTTCAAATTTATCTTTATCACCAATCATGTGATGTGAGAAACCACTATCAATAATCCAACAATCACCTTTGCTTATATAAGAAATTAGTGCAATTTTCTCATCATCATCAGAATCATCTTTCATTGCAACATACACAACTTCTATATCATTTTCATCATATTTATCAGATTCATTTTCAGAAGCTTCTTCAACTATATAGTAGGATTTCTTACCTTTGTCTTTGTAATCCTTGTACTTTCTGAAGTCTCGATCATCCTTCCTATCTTTATACTTGCTATCTCTTCTCTCATCTTTGTCATTCTTATCAGGACATCTTGCAGCAATATGAACAACTTTGTTACATGAAAAATAGATAATAAGAAGTTTACCTTTGAATTTTCCTTTTCCTCTTGATAGTCTTCTTGCCATAAGTGCCTCAAGGTCTTCTAGATCATCATCAGAAGTGTCACTGTCACTATCCACACATTTCTTTCCTTTATTTGATTTGTTGAGGACCATCTGGGACTTGAATGCAGATTTAATGGCTTGTGGAGTATAGTTATCAAAATTTGACATCTCAAATGCAGTAAGTCTGCCTACCAAACTTTCCAAAGTCAAATTGTTGTTAGGAGTACATCTCAATTCTTGAATTGCAGATACTCTAATAGCATAAATAGGAAGAAGTGTTCTTAGTACCTTTCTCATGATGGTGTTATCATCAATGGTTCCTTTAGCTCCTCTAATAGCATTTACAACTTCCTTTATCCTACCATAATATGAAACTATATTCTCTCCTTCTTACATTTTCATTTCATCAAACTTACCTCTCAAGCTTTTAGATTTGGCTCTTACCACATTTGTGTCTCCTCCATAGATGGTTTCAAGGGCATCCCACATTTTCTTTGTGCTTGTACAGTCCTTTATGTCTTCAAACTCATGATAGTTCAGGGATGACGCAATCTCCAGCATTGCTTGATTATGTTCTTGCTTTTCTCTTAACTATGCAGCATTGAGAGTTCCTATAGGGGATACATATTCTTGATTAACATGATGTTTAGTAGAATCACCAACACCAACTAAGTGAAATTTCATCAAACTTTTCCATGCAGGAAAGTTATCCTTGTTCAACTTTGGTACATCCCTTTTATACATCTTGATCTTTTGCTCCTAGTACCTTCAAACTGTTTCAAGAGAACTCAGCTCTGATATCAATTGTTAGAATGAATTTAGAATAAATGAGAGGGGGGGGGGCTGAATCAGTTATCCTTAGATCTAGATGTGCCCATTTGATACTTTATACCAATTTGAACAGTTTATATTTGCTCGGCAACAATAATATAAAAGTGTGCAGTTTACTGTACCAATGAAATAAGCTTGTAGATACTTAACAGTAAAACACAACATAACCATTCACACATTTTGACACCATGATTTAATGTGGAAACCCAATATAGAAAAAACCACCAGTAACATGCTACCAAAATTTTCACTCTTCTGAAGTGAGTTCTGTTAGGAGCCAACCCTATTAAAGGTTACAAAACACACTGTCAAATGTGACCTGGTTAAAGGATTTAATCACCCTGTCAAGAGTGGCCTTGTTAGAGGACTTAGAACATTTCAATCTGAATGTCACCTTGCTCAAAATATTTATACAATGACTGTTAGGTCAACCTGGTTAAAGGATTTGAACTGATACAATGGTTAGAAAGTATTTAGCAGGTGTGATTTGATTCATACAACTTACTTTGTAAATCCAGATCCAATTCAGCTCTAATGCTAATTCACTGAGTGGCCTCCATTCTCATTTCAATCTTCAGATGTACTTGGAAATCCGTCAAGTAATCTATCTACTTCTCTGATCATCCTTCTTTTCTTAGATCTTTCTAGTTAGTCAATTAACCATGCAATCCTTCTTGCATACTCTGCTCTCTTAATTACATCCATGAATAACCCCTTGATGTTATCATATACCTCTCCATCTAGGTCAGATACATCTTTTTCCGCTTAATCAAGATCATAGATCTTAGGTTAGGTCAGATCCAATAGATCTTTCCATCATTACATTTAATTTATTTCTCCAATACAATCACCAATTAAATCTTTGATCCATGCATTAATTATGGTTACTCATGCATTTACATAGTGTAGATCAAACATGATTATCCTTAATTAACTTTACATATCCCAATAAAATCAACTGTGTCAGCCAGAGATCTTAAATCTCATCAATCATTAAAATAATGCTGCTCGGCCAACACTGCGTTCCTTGACAATTTAATGACGCTTGACACATACAAGAAAATATGCTCGGTACACACTGGTGCTCGGCTGACACAAAACTTGCTTGACATAAACTGTTCTCAGTAAACTGTCAGTGAAAGATAAACAACATATCACTTTGCCAATGTGCCAACTGATAAAGTACCCTTTGTAATTCCTCATAACTCAACCATTCTTCTTGGTCTTCTTGTTAAATCTCCTCCATCAATCAATAGATATGATACTCAAACAGATAGCAATAGTATCACCAGTTAAGGTTTGACATCAATGACAAAATAATAATTGTTTCCATTGTAGCTTTCCAAACAATATTTCCAATAGTATCTATCTTTTCCTCTCGAAAATATTCTGGCCATTAGTGCTTCAATCTCATCAAGATCTTGGTCATCAGTATCACTTTCACTATCATTTCTAATAGTGTGTTTATGAATTGACTTACTTATTTTCAAAGAAGATTTGAATGCAGAATCAATAGATGGTAAGACACCGTTATCAAAGTTATTCATCTCAAATGAAATCAGTCTACCAACCAAACTATCTAGAGTAACATTATTGTTTGCAACTGCTCTCATTTCTTGTATAATTGATACTCTAATAGCATATAAAAGTAGTAAGTTTCTTAGGATTTTACTTACCACTGTATCTTCTTCAAGTATGCCTCCAACTCCTGGGATAACATTGACTACTTCTTTTATTCTACAGCTGTACTGAGTGATATTTTCTCCTTCTCTCATTCTTAGGTCATCAAATTTACCTCTAAGGCTTTCTGCCTTAGCTCTTAGTACATTAGCATCTCCTCCATATACTAGCTTCAATTTATCCCACATTTGCTTTGCAGGGGTGCAGTTTTTGACATCTTCAAACTCAACATCGGAGAGAGAGGAAGCAAGTTCTATCATCATGCAATTATGCTCATGCTTTTCTCTTAATTTACCAAGTGTGTGAGGTCCTATAGGTAACAAAAATTCAACATCTAAGTATTGAACAACATCATTTCCAATACCTAATAGGTGGAGTCTTATCCTGCTTTTCCATGATGCAAAGTTGTCCTTGTTCAAGTTGGGCACATCTTGTTTTCTCATCTTGTGATCTTTTGATTGCGCTGTTAAACTCCCTTTCTAAGCACACAAGCTCTGATACCAATTTTTAGAATAACTAAGAGGGGTGTGAGTCAGTGTCCTAAAAAATATTCCAATAAATCAACCTAAAAACTTAGTACCACAATATTAAGCCTCTAGTTATTTTCAGTCCTACAAGATGAATGCCTTCAAATAATCTCAAAAAATAACTACTGCTCGAAATTCACTATTAAACCTTATTCTTACTATTTACTAATTATCATTCTTTTATTTATTAGAATTTATTAAATAACTTAGTGTATAACGATCAATCGAAATTAGTTGTGTAATGCAAAACACTAAAGTAATGACTCATAAACACATTGACACATGGATTTTTAACATGGAAACCCTGTTAAAGGAAAAACCTCTTGGGACCGGTAACCCAAAATTTTCACTCTTCTGAAGTGAGCTTGGTGAAGAGCCAACCCTGTTAAAGGTTGAAAACACACTGTTAGGTGTGACCTTGTTGGAGCATTTAAATATAATAGTTTGTCACTTGATATCGGACATCTCTATGCTACCTTTTTTGACCAAACCCAGTGTAGTTTTTCAAATGGTATCTAGCATCTCATGCTATCTTCATGATCAAACTTTTTTATTTGGGATGTATCTCAATATAGAAAGAATTATTAAGTCCTTCTTGGTTAAGAGACTTTTTGATCCAATGATTAAATTGAAACAATAAATGATTTGTTCATACATACAACTTAGACTTGCAGATTTTCAGATCTATTGGAAGCTCGTAATACATTTCTGATCAATGTATCTTTTCAATTCCTTTTCTCCACTTCTTTTTGCTCAGTGATGCTGTGATTCTCTGTTGCTCGGTGTCCACAAAATTATCTATGTTCTTCAGCTTGATTGATCAGGACTGTATGAAGTTGTTCTTCACTAGTTTCTCTCCACTATCCTCTTCTTCTATTCACCCCTAATTCATAATGAATTATCTTGTCTCTTTATAGACATAATATCACCATTTCTCAGTTCTTGACTTTCTTGTTCTTGGCATGATCTGCAATTTTAGCCAATCTTTCTTTAAATCTTTACTTTAGTTTTATCCGATAGATTTCTCTTTGACAACTGGAATAAAATAGCTTTAAATATTTCACATATCTGGCTTTATCTTGTTGATGAAAACAATGTTAACAACTAGTTAACTCTATCTTTAGCTCTTTCCAGCTAAGTGTTTTGTCATTTTTGAACTTTAATTATTTTCGGTGTTTTAACTCTTTGTTAGCTTCAGTCAACACTTTAGTTCTACTCGGGCATCTCCGTCGGGGTTGTTTGTCCATCGGGCATCACTGTGAAGTTGTGCTCGTTGGTAATGCTTGTAATTATTCTCATTGGTAATGCTTGTTAGGTTTCTTGCTCGGGTATCACTGTGACTTTACTCTTAGGGTTCTTTGTCCATCGGGGTGCACTGCCAGTCGGTGTTTGTAGTCACTTAGTGAATAGTGATATTTTATGCATTACTGAAAGCACAATATTTATCTCTCTGATTCTCTGAAGTCTTTGACACTTTGTATATAACCAATCAAATTATATCAAGTTGACATCAATGATATTACAATACATTAACTGATTTAATGTATTGCATTAACTTTTGGTAGCTTGGTGAACATCAACTTAACATATTCAAACATTAAATCAATTATAGGTCATCAATTTATATATCACGTGGCAATAAGTTATATTTCAATCCGGTTTTCTCTAAATAACAATTATATTTCTATTATGGAGCTCCACATTATGTAAATAATTTTATCCTAATCCTTGGGGGCTCATTGTCTAGCATAGTGTAGTGAGTGATATAATAGGTCCCCTTACATCCTTGTTCCTACACTTGGGGGGCAAGGATGCCATCTCCTTCTTTTCTATCTTTCTTGGATGCACTTTTCCCTTGGTTAAGTAGTATCTATCTATTATGTGATGTCCAATCATACATGAAAATTTTGGTTTGCATTGAGGATATATGTCCTTGATCATAACCTATTTCGTTGTTTAACATTGGGTTTCCATGGTTGATAAATCTCTCACCTTGGAAACTGAATAGTGTGCTATCCCTCACAGGGGTTACTTTTTCACTTCTTGCATGATATCTCTTTGCATTCGTCCCTTCCATGTCCTCATAGGAGATGTGACCTTCTTGGCTTGGACTAGGTGTTATCTATGGATATTGTCTTGATGTTGTTAAAGAATGCTTTATCCTTGTTCTTTTCTTTCCTTAACATGTCAAAATAGTATGTATTTTGCCATCTTAAGGAGAGGGGGCATATATACGGCCTCCCTCATTCTATATTATTGCATTTTTGTTCTAACCTTTTGTTTTGCAGGATGCTAAATCCTTTGAACATAATGCACATAAGTTTCTAAATACTGAAGAGATATGCATTCAATTACAATTCAATATACTAAATTCTTAGAAGTTAACACACATAAGTTGCTAAATCCTGAAGAGATACACATTTTACAAATGTATTCCATGGTGATACAAGGATATGGATCCATGGTACTCCATAAAATCCATCAGAATATGCACTACACACATGCACAAAGCCACCAAAAGGCACACAACTTTATGGGGTGACTATCAAGTGCTTTCTTGGTGGGCTATCCTATCCTTTTTGTGGTTCACAGTGAGATACACACATCTTACTGGGCGAGCTAGCCACTCCTCTCTCTTTTTCTTTGACTAGTGATGTTTCTCTTATTGTAATCTTTGGGTTGACAAGGAATTGATTCCCTAGGGGCTTGATGATTTCTGTGTCCCTTTGATTTCAATAAGATTTTCTTTTCTTTGTGGTCTCCTTTACCAAGAGTTTGCACCGAGTCCATACTCTTGCTAAAGTGGGGGCTAAATGTATCATCGAAAAATGGAAGCACTTCCATTTAGGACTGGTTTAGCCCTCCAAGTAAGTGGTTTTGGGTCATGTAAAATTTCTTGAATGGTTCTTTGACTTGGATCTGGATTTTCCCATGTTCTTCCCTATTTTCCACTTCTCTCCAGCCTATTTCTGGCATCCTGCTCTGTGAATTTGAGGTTCACCAGGGTCAAGGTTGACCTTTTGGGTCAAGTTAGACCTTGACCCTGACCTAGGTCAAGGTATACCTCAACCTTGACCTAGGTCAGGGTCGACCTCGACCCTCACCCAGGGTCAAAATTTCAAGTTTCCAAAGTTTCCAGATGTCGGGCTTTGGAAATATTTAATTCTAGTTTCTGGGTTGGCTGTTTCGGACTCCGAAGTAATGAATCTTAAAATTATATTTAATATAGGTCCACTTCTAGGGGTATAGATATAAATGGAATTTAATTCTCCTATGTAGGCCTCTCTAGAATATTGTGCCCTAGATTTTCTATAAGGAATCCTTTCTCCTCTCATTTTCTCTTACACAATCACAAAGACAAAAAAGGCTTGAAAAGGTAAGCTAAGATCCAAGAAGAAATTTCATCCATCCAAACTCTATGCATGATCTATTGAAGCAATCATCTAATCTCAAGCATTCAATTATTCAATCACATTTAAGCATTAAATTCATCAAGGAGATCCATTGGTAGCCATTAAAGGATTCAAGCTCTATGGAGCCCTCTTGTTGAAGATTTCTCATCCACATCCATGCAAGCTTCTTCCTATTCCAAGATCCATTCAAGATTGGTGTTGAATATATAAAAGAAATTTATTTGAGACATCCTACATCCTACATTCTACATTCTACATTCATTTGGAGCATACATACTTGTGGATCCAAGGATTTGAATCCTCCACAAGGGTTTCTATACAAGCAAGGTGAATTTGTTCATTTACTTTGTTTATCTTTGCAATTTCAATTATATTTTAAGGTTAATTCTAAAATTGGGGTTTGACCAAGGAAAACCCCTCCCCCTCAACAAACAAAACCATTTTTCTTGTAGGTACAGGTATAGGACAACAAATTACAGAGCAGATTTGGAAACCCTTTTCAACCAACTTTCAGGATCCGCCAACAAATTTACGTCGGAGAAATGCAGGTCAAGTTTGACATAGAGGGGTGCAATTGCACCCCCATATTTGGGTCAAGGTCAACCTTGCACATAAAAGAAAAATATTTTTGGGTTTTGTAGATCTCACAGTTTCAGTTTAGGATCACATAAATCAAAAGTTTTTTAGATTGTTTGACAAGGTTTTCAGCAGATTCTTTTTCAGAGGTAGGTACTTTTTATTTCTTCATTTCAATATTAGTCTTCTAGATTTACTTTTCAATTATTCTCAATTTATCTTTCCTAAACCCTCTCTTTGTAGAGGTGAGGGAGAAGTTAACCCAAGCCATTTATCTCTTTTGTATAAATCATGAATTGACACTTACCTTTGTGTTAATTGGGTCTCATTGGAGGATAAATCTTAGTATTCTTCCTCTCCTTTGTATAGAGTGTGGATCCATTTCACACCTATATGGACAACAATGCCAAAAATTTATACTCCTGAAAAATTATTTTGGTAGTTGATTATACCTAACATGTACTCATAAAATATTACATAGAAAAATCTTTTCACAACTTCAAGAATCACCTAAAGTGTGTCATACTAACATCAATTCAAAAATAGATATTCTATTGAAATATAGAATTGATGCAACATGCCTCATGCTCCTTAGTGAACATTGGATAGGGGAAGAACCACTAATTTACCTCTTATATACTCAAAAGCATCCTTAGGTAGTGGTTTTATACAGATATCAACCAATTGTTCCTTTGAATTCACATATTCCAACTTCACATTCTTCTCTCGAACTTTCTCTCTCAAGTAGTGATACTTGATAGAAATGTGCTTGGTCTTTGAATGCATAACCACATTCTTTGATATGTTAATAACACTTGTATTATCACAAAAATAGTAACTGGATCTGTGATCTCTTCTTGAATACCTTCAAGTAATTTCTTAATCCATACTATGTTTGCACAATTCATAGTAGCAACAATATATTTAGCCTCGACAGTAGACTGTGAAATACAACTTTGTTTCTTGCTCAACCATGTAACCAATCTTTCACCTAGAAAGAATGCACCTCCACTAGTAATTTTTCTGTCATCAACATTTCTAGCCCAATCTGCATCAGTGAATACTTATAGATCAAAAGTACCTCCTTTCTTATATAGTAAAACAAACTCTTCTATGCATTTCAGGTATCTCAAAATCCTTTTTACTACATACATATGTGTTTCCTTTAGATTAGAATAAAACCTTGCAACAATTCCAACAACATGTGCTATATTAGGTCTTCTATGAACAACATACTATAATTTACCAATCATGGATCGATAAAGAGTATTATCCACCTCTTGTGTTTCATCCTCTTTAGATAATTTGCATCTAGTAACCATTGGTGTTCCAATAGGTTTGGAATACTCCATACTAAAATTTTTAAGAATATCTTTGATATACTTTCCTTGTGTAATATAGATTCCTCCAGTAAATTATTGTATTTGTAGACCTAGAAAGAAATTAATCTCTCCAATAGTTGACATCTCAAACTATTTTCTCATTATATCCAAAAATCCTTTAGATAAAGTGTCATTGCCTCCAAATATAATATCATCAACAAACATTTCAGCAATCAAAAATTTATTATCACTGTCACATTTCAAGTAAACATTACTGTTATCACTTGTTCTTTGAAATCCTATTTTGATTAGATAAGAGTGCAGTCTCTCATACCATGCTTGAGGTGCTTGTTTCAATCCATATAAAGCTTTATGTAACTTACATACCTTGTTCTTGTTTGTGTTCTCAACGAATCCCTCATGTTTCTCAATGTATACTTCCTCCTCAAGTATCCCATTAAGAAATGTAGACTTAACATCCATCTAATAAACTTTAAATCCTTTGTAAACAACATATGCTAGAAGTATTCTAACTCCATCCAGTCTAGCAATAGGTGCAAAAGTCTCTCCATAGTCAATTCCTTCTTCTTGTGCATAACCTTTGCAAACCAATCTAGCTTTATTTTTGATAACTTCTCCATGCTCATTCAATTTGTTTCTGAAAATCTATTTAGTAAAAATCACATTTTTGTCTTTACGCCTGGGTACTAAAGTCCATGTCTTGTTTTTGATGACATGTAACTGATTGAATGTTTGATAATGTTAAGTTGAAGATTGATGCAATACATTAAAATAGTTAATGGTTTGTATTATCATTGATGTCAACTTGATATCATTTGTACGGTCATGTACATAATGCCAAAGACTTCATAAAATCAATGAAACAGAGGTTATGCTTTCAACAATGCATAAAAGTCATGTATTCACTAAATGACAGACAACACAGACAAAGTGCACACCACCGGTAAAGAAAGAGAAAAAGTCATAGTGATGCCCGATGAAGCAGAATCATAGGATGCCCGATGAGCAGAAAACAATAGTTCCCGACGAGCAAGATCCAATGATGCCCGACGGATGGATATCCCAAAGCTAACTAAAGTTGCACCGACGGAACTGGCAGTTGTCACCGGTGACGAACTACAGAATTGACCGATAGAACAGAGAGATTGGAAAATGACAAAATATCTAGCTGGCAGAGCTTAAGGATAGACTTAACTGGTTGTTTTATTTTTTTATTCAACCATAGTTAAGCAATTGATTTATACAGTTGGCAAGAAGATAACTACGAGACAAATCAGGAGTTAAAGTCGTAAATCAATTTGGCTAGATTGTTTTTCATGCCAAGAATCAAGAATCAAGAATTAAGGAATATCATGTCTATATAAGAGACAAGCATAATTCATTTTCCATAAGAAATCAGATACACCGGGGAGTGAATTGAAAGAAGATGTTGAAGAGAAACTGGTGAAGGATAAGCTTTATTCAGTCCTGATCAATCAAGCTAAGGGAGAGCTATAGAATTATGTAGACACCGATGAACAGTGAAGCACAGAATCACAGAGAAGAAAGTGTGAAGAACAAAGGAATTGAATTGATACATTGATTAGAGAGGTATTGTACATAAATAGATCTGAATATCTACAATTCAAAGTTGCATTAGAAACAGGTCATTGTGTTTCAGTTTAACCATTGAAGCATTAAGTCTCTTAACAGAGCAGGACTTAACCGTCTTCTATAATTGAGGTATATCCTAATAGATTACAAAAAGGTTGATTCATGATAGTAACATTGGTCTTACCTAAAGCCTATTGACAGTCTAAGAAGGAGGCTGATTCAAGGATGGTAGTAAGATTAGCATAAAGCCTATTGACAGTCTAAAGGCTGATTCAAGGATGGTAGCATAGATGCCAGAT
>MU226410.1:2775322-2803537 GCA_018584345.1 Thuja plicata
ATCTAATAAGTATTGGATTCATGAGGACTAGTGAAAACAGTAATCTTTATTTGAAAGAAGATACTAATGCTAACACTTTGATTGCTGAAATATTTGTTGATGACATCATAATTGGAGGCAATGATATGCTATACAAATTGTTTGCTGATGAGATGAGAAAAGAATTTGAGATGTCTATGTTTGGAGAGATCAAGTTCTTTCTTGGTCTACATATCATTCAACAAAGTGAAGCTATTTTCATTACACAGTCCAAATACATCAAAGAAGTTCTAAAATATTCAAGATGGAAGATTCCAAACCTGTTGGAACACCGATGGCTATTGGATGCAAATTAAAAAAGGAAGAAAAGACAATAGAGGTAAATCAGACTCTATACAGATCAATGATAGGGAAACTCATGTATGTTGTACACACTAGACCAGATATTGCACATGCAGTAGGAATTGTTGCTAGATTTTCTGCTAGCCCCAGGGAATCACATATAACTACTGTGAAAAGAATTCTAAGATATCTGAAGAATACTGAGGAATTTGGCTTATGGTATAGAAGAGAAGGAAAATTTTAACTGAAAGTGTTTACTGGCACTGATTGGGCTAGAAATCTTGATGACCGAAAGAGAAGAACTAGAGGAGCATTCTTTATGGGTGACAGACTTGTCACATGGATTAGCAAGAAGCAAGGATGCATCTCTCAGTCTACTACAGAAGAAAAATATGTTGCTGCTGCTGCAAACTGCTCAAATATTGCATGGATCAAACAATTGCTAGAAGGTATGCATATGAAGATCATAGAAATAGTAATTATCTATTATGATAACATCAATGCAATAAATATTTCCAAGAATCCAGTCATGCATGCAAAGACTAAACACATTGCCATCAAGTATCATTATTTAAGAGAACAAGTTCAAGAAAAAGAGGTCATACTTGAATATGTGCAATCAAAAGAACAATTGGCTGATATCTTCACCAAGCCACTACCCAAGGATACATTTGAGTACCTAAGAAAAAGACTAGGGGTCAAACCCATGTTTACCAGTCAGTAAAAGGACTGAAGGCTGCATCAGCCATATATTATCAGAATATCATTCATGATTGATGTAAACAAAAAATGAACTTCAAAGCTACATCTATATATAGAAAGGTATATATTAGAACTGAGCACCAGAACATATTGACATATTGATGATGGAAAAGGAAAATTCAAGGAATATATTATGGATAAAAGATATTGTTTGATAGAATGTCAGATATTTGACAAATATTTGTTTGGCATTGTTGTCAAAGGGAGAGAATGTATCCATATTATCATCAGAAACTATTCATTATCAGATTATCTAAATAGGGAGAGATCATATCCATAGGGAGAGAATTTGTATCAATGTTGCAAATAAAAGATAGAGACATCAAAGAAGAAGAGAGAGAAATTGACACTAACAGAGGACACAACACATTAGAAGAAGAAACACAAAAAGCTACAAGAATCAAATCTAAGCTAATACAGAGCTTACCGGCGGTCAGACATTTTTATCAGTTATCAAAACAGACTATTTGGTAATTTGACAAATGTCAACAATTGTATTTCATGTTGTATTAGAAATAATATAGTGTGATAATATAGCATGTTGCCATCAATGCCAAAGGGAGAGATTGATGACAGCTAACTGATTGAATGTTTGATAATGTTAAGTTGAAGATTGATGCAAGACATTAAATCAGTTAATGGTTTGTATTGTCATTGATGTCAACTTGATATCATCTATATGGTCATGTACATAATGCCAAAGACTTTAGAAAATCAATGGAACAAAGGTTATTCTTTCAACAATGCATAAAAGTCATGTATTCACTAAATGATAGACAACACCGACGGAGTGCACACCACTGGTAAAGAAAGAGAAAAAGTCATAGTGATTCCCGACAAAGTAGAATCATAGGATGCCTGATGAGAAGAAAATAGTGTTGTCTGAAAAGCAAGATCCAATGATGCCTAATAGATGGAGATCTCAAAGCTAACTGAAGTTGCACCGACAGAACTGGCAGTTGTCACCGACGACGAACTGCAGAATTGATTGACAGAACAGAGAGATCAGAAAATGACAAAATATCTAGCTGGCAGAGCTTAAGGATAGACTTAACTGGTTGTTTTATTTTTTTATTCAACCACATTTAAGAAATTGATTTATACAGTTGGCAAGAAGATAACTACGAGAAAAATCAGGAGTTAAAGTCGGAAATCAATTTGGCTGGATTATTTTTCATACCAAGAATCAAGAATCAAGAATTAAGGAATATCATGTCTATATAAGAGACAAGAATAATTCATTTTCCGTAGGAAATCAGATACATGCGTGAGTGAATTGAAAGAAGATGCTAAAGAGAAACTAGTGAAGGATAAGCTTCATCCAGTCCTGATCAATCAAGCTAAGGGAGAGCTAAAGAATTCTGCAGACACCGATGAACAGTGAAGCACAGCATCACAGAGTAGAAAGTGTAAAGAAAAAGGGAATTGAATTGATACATTGATCAGAGAGGTATTGTACATAAATAGATCTGAATATCTACAATTCAAAGTTGCATTAGAATCAGGTCATTGTGTTTTAGTTTAACCATTGAAGCATTAAGTCTCTTAATAGAGCAAGACTTAACCGTCTTCTATAATTGAGGTATATCCTAATAGATTACCAAAAAGGTTGATTCATGATAGTAGCATCGGTCTTACCTAAAGCCTATTGACAGTCTAATAAGGAGGCTGATTCAAGGATGGTAGTAAGATTAGCATAAAGCCTATTGACAGTCTAAAGGCTAATTCAAGGATGGTAGCATAGATGCCAGATACGAAGTGAAAACCTATGTATAAAAATCCTCTAACAAGATCGCACTTAATAGTGTGTTTGTAACCTTTAACAGGGTTGGCTCCTAACAAGGCTCACTTTAGAAGAGTGAAAATTTGGGGTACTGGTCCCAATGGTTTTTTCCCTTAACAGGGTTTCCACGTTAAAATCCACATGTTATGTGTGTATGGTTTATTACTTTATTGTTTTACATTTCACATATGCATTTCTGGATTGATTGGTATACTCTGCATATTTACTGAGTATCGATAAATAAGTTTTACTGCTTATCGATAATCAAGGAGAATAAGGACAGACAAGGTAAACCGACAGACAGTTATTTATTTCAAGTATTTCAAAGGCATACATCTTGTAGGGACTTAATAATCTGAGGTGTATTGATTGGTGGATTAAATTTTAAAAGGATAAATTTTTGAGGCCACTGAGTCACCCCCCCTCTCTCAGTTATTACTAATAGTTTTTCTCAATTTGATCATACTCTTCTTTCATAGTTTTCATCCAATCCTCATTATCCAGTGCTTCCATAACTTTCTTCAGCTCAAATAAAGATATCAAACATGTATTGTCTCTGGTCTTTCTCCTTGTCATCACTCTGGCTTCCTTATTTCCAATAATCTTACTCAGGGAATAATTTCTTCTCACATACTTCCAAAACAGGATCGGTAGCTCTCGGTTCATCAATATCAACATTCGGCTGTGGAACTTATTGTACATATTCCTCCTCGGTAGGTGCTCTCGATAAAGTTTTAGGTGGATCATGTTGTACATATACAAACTTCTCATAATCATTAGGTTCCTTCTTACTATCCTCTTCATTCCTTTTCTGCAAATTCATCGATTCTCACATTTACACTTTCCATCATTTTGTTAGTAACCTGGTTTAAACATTTGTAAGCTTTACTCTTTGTACAATATCCTAAGAATATTGGTATAGAGCACCTCCCATTTTGATGTGTTAGTGTGTTTTAGGGTTGTGATAGGTATTTTTTTGTGGATTTGAATAAGATCCAATAGGTTGGATACAAGGTTGATCAAGTTCATATTTGTAAGCGCCAAGAGTGCTCATTAGGTGTTTTATGGTCATTTTGACCTAGAAAGACAAAATGTGTTATTTTTCTATATCTTGAGTTTAGGATGTGTCTTGGGATCCTACATGTCCTATTTATGGTCATAGAAGTCAATCATGACCATCGAGTTGACAAAAGAAGTCAAATTGCTCAAAATGTAAAAGTTGCTAGCAACTTTGAAAAGTTGCTCGAGCAACTTTTGCAACTTCTTGACAAGAATTTGCAAAATGAAGTTAGAGCAGTTGTAATTGATCATGCTCAGTATATGATCATGGATTTGATGATTTTGAGAGGTTAATGAAATTTTGGATTGCAAAACTTGTTTTTGGTACTTATGTACGGATGCCTTTTATTGTATCTTTATAATTCACAGAGCTTTCTACATTCTATATGACTGTGTACAAATTGGGAAAGGAGATTGGACCCCATGGGGGTGTAGTTTTTCATGTTAGCTTTCTTTTTCATAATTTATTTTTCTTTGAAGTTCTAGGAGTAGAGAGTTACATTAATTTTGAATTCACTGGTTTGCAAGTGACATTCACAGTGTTGCAGAGTTAGAAATGACTCTAACCTAAGAACCCACCAGTGGAATTGACTGAAACCATGGCGGAAGGAGGGTTAGAGTCTTTAAATAAGGTTTTTGTTCTCATTTTTTTTTTTGCAATGGATTTCCTAGACCAAATGGGAATCCCTATGGCTGACTGTTGAATACAGGTGAGCCTGGACAAGGTGAAGAAGGATTTGGTTTGAGCACCCATGATCTTGGGGAAAATACTTAGAGGCCTTTACAGAAGCCCTATATAGTATCCTTGAAGTATTAAAAGGTGTGAGGAGGTGAAATGAAGTTTCGAGATCAATTTGGCGACAATTGATCAAGACTGGTCTAGAGGCCTAATTAATAGGCTAAAAACAAGGGCCTGATAGAAACTAGGGTTGTGGGTGCATCTAGGAGCTAATATTTTGGATTCTATTAGGGTTGATAGATACCTTGAATATTCTCAAGGTCATATATGGGGTTTTTTGGAGGATTTTGTAGTATTAGCCCAAAATAGTGAAATTAGACCTACTAGGAAACAAGCCAATTAGGCCTCCTAGTGAATTTGATGCCAAATGAATTGGTAAAGTATCCAAAAGTGTGGGAAAGGGTTCTAAGGACCTATGAATGGGAAAATAACATAGGTAAGAGCCTAATTTAATTTATGGGAGGATACTAAGAAGGGTTTTTGGATTCTAGGAGGGAATCTAGTGAAGAAGTCTAGGTAATTGAAGAGCTAGTTGGACTAGTTGTGCCTAGAAGTGTTTGAATCTTAAACAAATCAGCTATACCTTGGAGGAGAAGTTTATAGTGGGGATCTTGGAGATCCAAATTGGAGAAGAACACAAGGATAAATAATCATTGGAAGGTTAGGAGAGATTAAGAGAGCTTTGGGGGAAAGAAATCACTAGGGTCCTAAACCCTCTGCATCAGACTGGTATCAAAGCCATAACTTAACACTTTGGTGTATGTCTGAAGAAGTTGGAAGCCATGAGGTTGAAAAAATTCCACCTAAGGCAATGAGTAAGGAATCCATAGTGGAATTGGTCCAAGAACTATTGGCAAAAGAAAACTTGACAGAGACAAAGAGTAAAAATAAGATCACTGAATGGGGAGATGAGAGTGACGAAGATAATGAAAGTCAGTCAAAAGAGACATCTAAAAAAGGTAAGGAAATTGAGATGGATAAAGATAAAAAAGGTATTCTTGGATGCCTTTAAGTCCATTAATAAAGATAGTATGGAACATATACCTTGCTACTGTGGTAGCTTGAACGGTGAGGAGTTACTAGATTGGCTAGAGGCCATAGACAACCAGTTTGATTACAAGGAGGTATTAGAGGAAAAGAGAGTTAGCTATGCCAAGGCTAGAATCAAAGGATATACATTGGTGTGGTGGAACATGATGCAGGATGATAGGGTAACAAATGAAAAGAAGAAGATAGTTTCTTGGGAGAGGATGAAGATCAGATTGAGGGCACAATTCTTGCCTACTGACTATGAGATTCAGATGTATCAAAAGTTGCATAACTTGAGACAAAAGGAGATGATAGTGAGTGCCTATACTAAGGAGTTTAAAAAATTGAGCCTAAGGGATAGAAGACAAGAAGAAGAAATGGAGAAGGTATCAAGGTATCTCAATGAGTTGAGACAAGGGATACAAGATGAAATTAGTATGATGGCTCTTGACAATATGCACAAGTATTTTCAGTTAGCCTTGAGAGTAGAGGATAACAATAGAAGGAGGAATTAATTCCATGAAAGAGGAAGAGGTGGTAACAATAACATATGATTCAGAGGCAGGAGTAATTTTGGGAGAGGAAAAATCCCAAATAGACCAGAGGAGAATCAGTCTATGGATAACAGTGGAGGTAATCAGTTTAGAGGAGCTTTTCAAAGAGGGGGATATAGAGGAAGAGGACCACCAAGAGGTAGGTTTTAGTCTCAAGGAAGATCTAATTCAGTCTTCACTGGAAGATGTTATAACTGCAATTAAGTGGGTCACACAATGGGTAGATTTCCTGAAAAGGCTACCTCGTCTTCAATGGGAGATAGAAGGAATCAGTTGGTACAAGAGGATGATACACAAATTGTCACTTCTCCCATTTCCAAGGAAGGGCCAATAATGGATGGAGAGAATCTAATGTTGAGAAGGACTTTGTTGAAAGTAGCTAATACCATAGAGCCACCTCAAAGGAAGGATTTGTTTAAAATAACTTGTAGATCTCATGGAAATATTTTCAAAGTGACAGTGGACTCGAGATCCACTGAGAATATAGTATCAACAAAGATGGTGGACAAACTAAAGCTTAGAAGGATACCTCATACCACACCCTATAAATTTTCATGGTTAAACAAGGGTCAAAAAATAGTGGTAGATGAAAAAACCTTGGTGGAGTTTAAAATAGGAGAGTATAAGGACAAGGTCCTACGTGACATATTTCCCATGGATGCATGTCATCTTCTTTTAGGGCATCCTTGTAAATATGATGTGAAGGCCATCCGTGATAGAGAAAAGAACAACTATGTAATCACCAAGCTAGGGAAGAAGTTTCAAATGGATCCATTGTAGGAACCTAATAAGGAGAAGCATGTGGGAACTAGTGTGATGATCTTGAGTGGGAAGGAGTTTATAAAATCTATGAAGAAGGAGAAAGGAGTCTGTTGTACACTAATAGTGAAGCCAAAGGAGGAGAAAAAAGAGAAAGCCAACATGCCACCAGAGGTACAAGAATTGTTGGAAAGGTATCATGACATAGTGGATAATGGTTCATCAAGTGCACTACCACCCATGAGGGATGTGATTCATCAGATAGACCTCATTCCTAGAGCAAATTTGGCAAACAAAGCAACATATAAGATGATACCAAGTCAAAATGTAGAGATATAAAAACATATTCAAGATTTGTTGGAAAAAGGACTAATAAGGAAGATTTTGAGTCCTTGTGCTATGCCAAGTGTACTTGCACCTAAGAAAGATGGAAAATGGAGGATATGTATGGAATCTAGGGCTATAAACAAGATTATAATCAAGTATGGATTCCCAATACCCCGGATTGAGGATTTGATGGACAATTTGGGAGGTTCATGTTATTTTTCCAAGGTGGATTTGAAGTCAGGATATCACCAAATCGGGGTTAGGCCTGGTGATGAGTGGAAAATAGCCTTCAAAACCAATGAAGGGCTATATGAGTGGCTAGTGATGCCCTTTGGCCTAACTAATGCACCTAGCACATTCATGAGGCTCATGAATGAAGTGTTAGCATATTTTATTGGTAAGTTTGTAATATTATATCTTGATGACATTTTGATATTTAGCAGGTCCAAGGAGGAGCATATGAAGCATCTGGAGATGGTCTTGAGGAGGATACATCAAGAGAAGTTTATGATCAATCAAGAAAAGTGTGAGTTCCTAAAAAATAAATTATTTTATCTTGGTTTTGTGGTTGCTAATGGATGCATGAAGATAGACCCTAATAAGGTTAAGTCAATTTTGGAATGGCCTACAACTAGGTCCATAGGGGATGTTAGGAGTTTTCATGGATTGGCCTCCTATTATAGGAAATTTGTAAGAAATTTTAGTCATGTATGTGCCCCTATCATCAACACTATCAAAGGTGGAATCAAATGTTAGTTTAAATGGACTATAGCAGCAGACCAAGGATTTGAAATGTTGAAAAAGAGGATAGCAGAATTACATACACTTAGGTTTCCCAATTTCAATTAGCTATTTGTGGTGGAGTGTGATGCTAGAAATCTAGCCATTGGAGCAGTGTTAAGCCAAGAGGAACACCCTATGGCATTCTTTTCAGAGAAGTTAAATGAGGCCAAAAAAAAGTAATCCACCTATGATTTGGAGTTGTATGTGTTAGTAATAACTTAGAGTGGGGGGGGGCGGTGAATTAGTGACCTCAAATTTTAATCCTTAAATCAACCCTTAAAACTTATAACCACAAATTATGTCTCTAATTATCTTCTATCCTACAAGATGAGTTCCTTGAAATACTTATATAAAATTTCTACTTGTCGGATTACTTTGTAAATCTCTCTTTTGTATGATTACCGATAAGCAGTCAACTATTTACTGAAACACAGTAAATATGCAGAGTATACTGATAAATCCAAAATTGCATATGTGAAATGTAAAATAGTAAAGTAATGAAACATAAACACATAACACATGGATTTTTAACATGGAAACCCTATTAGGGGAAAAACCACTGGGACCGGTACCCCAAATTTTCACTCTTCTGAAGTGAGCTATGTTAGGAGCCAACCCTATTAAAGATTACAAAAACACTGTTAGGGGTGACCTTGTTAGAGGATTTAAAATATAGTTTTTCACCTAGTATCTAGCATCTAATTCTACCATCCTTGATCAAACACTCACTTGGCCTGTTAATAGGTATCGGGCATATCCAATACTACTTTTATGATCAAACTTTTTGATAATCCTTGGGATGTATCTCAATTGTAAAAGACTTTTAAGTCCTGCTCGGTTAAGAGACTTGATGCTTCAATGGTTAAACAGAAATACTAATGATTTGTTCATACATACAACTCAATTCAAGATTTTCAGATCTATTGTAAGTCCATTACCTCTCTGATCAATATAATCAATTCTATACCTTTGCTCCATAATGTTCTTCTCTGTGATGTTATCTCAATGATCGTTAGTGTCTGTAGAATCTTGCTCTTTCCTCAGCTTGTTGATCCAGAATGAATGAAGACTTCTTCTTCTTTAGATTTTCTTTTGCATCTTTCCTCTTCTCTCATTCACTACTCACTTTCCCCTTTCATAATGAATTGGGTTTGTCTCTATATAGACATGTTTTTCCTTTTCTTGGATTTCTTGATTCTTGGCATGATCCACAATTATCTCCAATTGATTTAAAGAAAACTCATATTTTATCTCAAAGAGATCTTCTTGCCAACTGGACAAATCAGCTTTAAATCAATTACTTATCTTCGGCTTTATCTAGATGATTAAAACAATGATAAGTATCCGTTAAGTCTATTTATAGCTCTTGATAGCTAAGCATTTTTGTCATTTCTGAACTCTCTATTCTATTAGTCAAAACTTCAATTAGTTATCGGTGATAAATGACTGTTCTATCGGTGTGAATTTATTTGTCATCGGGATCTCCATCCTTGTCTTTTCTGTTGGGCAACAATGTAATTATTTTCGTCAGGTTACTCTGTGCTTTTCTCATCGGGAAACACTGTAACTCTGCTTGTTAGTAATGTTGTGCATTATCTCGTCAGGTAACACTGTGAATTTTTCTCTTTTACTCTGACTGTTGGTGTGCACTCCGTCAGTGTATACAGTCACTTTGTGAATAATTGACTTATATGCATTACTGATAGCATAGCCTTTGATTTATTGGTTCTTTGAAGTCTTTGGAAGTATTTCCATGACCATATAGATAATATCAATTTGACATCAATGACAATACAATACATTAAATGATTTAATGCCTTGCATGATCATCAAATTAACATCTTCAAACATTCAATCAGTTATATGTCATCAATCTCTCCCTTTGGCATTGATGGAAACATACTACATTATCATATTATACTATTACTAATACAATATTAAATATACAATTTCATCAAGCTTTTCTAATGTAACTATTACAAATGTTTGGCTTTCGGTAAGCTCAAATAGCTTTGATTTGATTCTTGTAGCTTTCTTGTCTGTCTTCAATCCCTTCACTAGATAGATGTAGAATATTTCTTTCTCTGATGTGATGTGTTCTCCTTGTATGTCAAACTCTCTCCCTTTGACTATTCTCCTTTCTTGTGATGTCTCTTGTTAGCAATTCTTTTCTCTTTGTGTGTACTCTCCCTTTCTTGTTACATCTCTCCCTTTGGATAGTTTAATGGATATAATCTCTCTTTTTATCAGTATGATAATGAGACATCTCTCTCCCTTTGAAAACAATGCCAAACAATCATCTTTGTCAAAAAAATATTGGATAGTAGTGTCAAGCGGATCCTTTCTATCCATAATATATTCCTTGAATTTCCCATTCCATCGGTAATAAATCTAGTGCTTGGAGTAGATAAATACCTTGCTGTGTATAGATGTATCTTTGAAGTCCATCTCTCTGCATGCATCAACATGAATGATATTATAATAATATGTAGGCTGATGCAGCCTTCTAGTCATCTTACTAACCAGTAGACAAGGGTCAGACCCCTAGTTTCTTTCTCAAGTACTCAAATGCATCCTTGGGCAGTGGCTTGGTGAAGATATCAGCCAATTGTTCCTTTGATTGCACATACTCAAGTATAACCTCCTTTTCCTAAACTTTTTATCTCAAATAATGATACTTGATGGCAATATGATTTGTTTTAGCATGCATGACTGGATTCTTGGAAATTTTTATTGCACTTGTATTATCACAGTATATAATTACTGGTTCAATAATTTTCATATGCATACATTCCAGTAACTATTTGATCCATGCAATATTTGAGTAGTTTGCAGCAACAACAACATATTTTGCTTCTGCAGTAGACTAAGAGATGCATCCTTTCTTCTTGCCAATCCATGTGATAAGTTTGTCACCCATAAATAATGCTCCTCCAGTTGTGCTCTTTCGGTCATCAATATTTCCAGCCCAATCAGCGTCGGTAAAGACCTTAAGTTCAAATTTGCCTTCTCTTCTATACCATAAGCCATATTCCTTGATATTCTTCAAATATCTTAGAATTCTTTTCACATCATTTATATGTGATTCCCTGGGATTAGCATAAAATATTGCAACTATTCCTACTGCATGTACAATATCTAGTCTAGTATGTACAACATACATGAGTTTTCCAATCATTGATCTATACAAAGTTTGATTTACCTCTGATGACTTGTCCTCCTTTTTCAGCTCACATCCAGTTGCCATCGGTGTTCCAACTGGTTTGGATTCTTCCATCTTGAATATTTTCAGTACTTCTTTGATGTATTTGGATTGTGTAATGAAAATACCTTCATCTTGTTGCATGATCTGCAGACCAAGAAAGAACTTGATCTCTTCAAACATAGAAATCTCAAACTCTTTTCTCATTTCATTTGCAAATGATTTGCATAGCATATCATTGCCTCCAAATATGATGTCATCAATAAATATCTCAACAATCAAAATATTAGCGTCAATATCTTCCTTCAAATAAAGATTACTGTTTTCACCAGTCCTTACAAATCCAATACTTATAAGATAGGAATGAAGTCTTTCATACTAGGATCGAGGTGCTTATTTCAATCCATACAAGGCTTTGTGTAGTCTACATACCATGTTCCTCTTGTTTGGATCAACAAACCCTTCTGGTTGTTCAATGTATACCTCTTCTTCAAGTATTCCATTCAGGAATGCAGACTTGACATCCATTTGGTATACCTTAAAGCCTTTATATGCAGCATAAGCAAGTAATATTCTTACTCCTTCTAGCCTAGCAACTAGTGCAAAGGTCACTCCATAATCTATCCCTTCTTCTTGTGCATACCCCTTGCATACTAGTCTTGCTTTATTTATGGTGTAAACATCAGTATTGATAGCTTCTCTCTAGAAGATTTGGGTGATGCCTTTCTCTATCATCAGTGTCCTTGCACAATCAACTATGGATATGTTCCTTCTTTCAGCAATTCCATTTTTCTATGGTGTTCTTGGTATAGAGACCTATCTTTTGATTCCATGCTCATTACAAAAGATAGTGAATTCATCTGAAATAAATTCCCCTCCTCTATCTGACCTTAAGCATTTCAATTCTTTACCACTTTGTTTCTCAACCATTGCCTTATACCATTTAAACATCTTCAATGCTTCTGATTTATCATTTAGAGACATTATTGTCATCATTCTAGAGTAATCATCAACAAAGAGAATAAAATATCTATCTCCATAATAACTCTTTTTCCTCATAGGTCCACATAAATCAGTATGGATTAATTCTAGAATGGCATCAGATGTATGGGTTTTGTTTTTGAAACTAGACTTTGTCATCTTACATTTTTGACAATTCTTACACATGATGTTGTCGGGCTTGGTCATCGTCGGTAAGCATCTGAAATTTATCTTTTTTCTAATCTTTATCATGTTGTCAAAGTTCACATGACACAATATTTTGTGCCACAACCGTATGTCTTTGTTTGTAGCAATCAAACAAGTAGTGTCAGTATCATTCAGATAGAATAAGTTACCTTTTGTCTTCTCATCGGTACCAATCAGATTTCCTAATTTATTGAAGATCTTTGCCTTCTTATTTTTAAATGCTACTCTATGACCTGAATTATTCAACTAAGAAACACTCAATAGATTATAATTCAATCCATTTACCCAATAAGCATTTTCACATTTTATATGGTTATTCAACATTATGGTTCCTCTACCTTCAACTGGACAAGGTGTGTCATTACCCATTCTTAATGAACCACCTTTATAGTATTCAAAAGTCTCAAAATTTTGCTTGTCACCGGTCATATGGTGAGTGCAGCCACTATCTATGATCCCTACATACCTTTCTTCATCATCATCTGAATCACCTTTTACTGCCACAAACACCATCTCGATGTCTTCATCAAATTTAGTGTCAGTATCATCATCTTTTCATTTTTCTAGGTAACTGGCCTTCTTTCCTTTGTCCTTGTAGTCTTAGGTATCTCTTCTTTCTGATTATTGGTAGCTTCTGTAATCACCTCTGTCAGACTTCTTTTCAAATGATCTGTCATTACTTCTGTCATATTTTCTTCTGTTAGGACATCTTGCAGCAAAGTGTCCAATCTCTTTACAATTAAAGAAAACAAGTGATAATTTACCTTTGTATTTACCTTTGCCTCTCTACATTCTTCTTGCCATAAGTGCTTCAATTTCATCAAGATCTTCTTCTTCATTTTCTCTATCACTATCTTTTCTCATAGTGTGTTTATGACTTGATTTACTTATTATCATAGAAGTTTAAAATGCAGAATCTATGTTTGGTAAGACACTATTATCAGAGTTATTCATTTCAAATGAAATCAATCTTCCAATCAAACTATCTAGAGTAACATTGCTATATGCTATTGCTCTCATTTCTTGAATGGAAGATACTCTAATAACATAAGTAGGCAGTAAGGTTCTTATAATTTTACTTACCACTTTATCTTCTTCTAGTACAACTCCAACTCCTTGGATAGCATTGACTACCTCTTTGATTCTTGTGTTGTACTATGTGATGTTTTCACCTTATTTAATTTTGAGATCATCAAAATTTCCTCTAAGCCTTTCTGCCTTGGCTCTCAAAACATTTTTGTCACCACCATGTACAAGAATCAATTTTTCCCACATCTGCTTTGCAGTCTTGCAGGTTTTGACATCTTCAAATTCAGCATCAGAGACTGAGGAAGAAAGTTCTATTATCATGAAATTTTGTTCACGCTTCTCTCTCATTTTTTCAACTATTGGTGCTCTTGTGGGAAACACATATTCAGTATCTAAGTATTGAGTAACATCATTTCCAATACCTGATAAGTGGAGTCTTATTCTTCTCTTCCATGAAGAAAAATTATCTTTATTCAACTTGGGCACATCTCGTCTGTTCATCTTGTGATATTTAGCTTAGGTCTTGAAACCTTCCTTCTAAGAACAAAAGCTTTGATACTAATTGTTAGTAATAAATGAGAGGGAGGGTGAATCAGTGGCCTCAAATTTTAATCCTTAAATCAACCCTTAAAACTTATAACCACAAATTATGTCTCTAGTTATCTTCTGTCCTACAAGATGAATGCCTTGAAATACTTATATCAATTTTCTACTTGTTAGATTTCTTTGTAAATCTCTCTTCTGTATGATTACCGATAAGCAGTCAACTATTTACCAAAACACAATAAATATGTAGAGTATACCGATAAATCCAGAATTGCATATGTGAAATATAAAATAGTAAATTAATGAAACATAAACACATGGATTTTTAACGTGGAAACCCTATTAGGGGAAAAATCACTGTGACCGGTACCCCAAATTTTCACTCTTCTGAAGTGAGCTCTATTAGGAGCCAACCCTATTAAAGGTTACAAACACACTGTTAGGTGTGACCTTGTTAGCAGATTTAAAAGATAGTTTGTCACCTAGTATTTGGCATCTAATTCTACCATCCTTGATCAAACACTCACTTGGCCTGTCAATAGGTATCGGGCATATCCAATGCTACTTTTATGATCAAATTTTTTGATACTCCTTGGGATGTATCTCAATTGTAAAAGAATTTTAAGTCTTGCTCAGTTAGAGACTTGATGCTTCAATGGTTAAACTGAAACACTAATGATCTATTCATACATACAACTCAATTGTAATTTTTTAGATCTATTGTAATTTGATTACCTCTCTGATCAATATAATCAATTCTATACCTTTTCTCCACGCTATTCTACTCTATGATGTTGTATCACTGTTTGTCAGTGTTTGTAGAATCTTTCTCTTTCCTCAACTTGTTGATCAGGAATGAATGAATACTTCTTTTTCTTCAAATTTTATTTTTCATATTTCCTCTTCTCTCATTCACCACTCAATTTCTCCATTCGTAATGAATTGGGTTTGTCTCTATATAGACATGTTTTTCCTTTTCTTGGCTTTCTTGATTCTTGGCGTGATCCACAATTCTCGCCAATAGATTTAAAGAAAACTCCTATTTTATCTCAAAGAGATCTTCTTGCCAACTAGCAAAATCAGCTTTAAATCAATTACTTATCTCTAGATTTATCTGGATGATTAAAACAATGATAAGTATCCATTAAGTCTATTTATAGCTCTTAATAACTAAGCATTTTTATCATTTCTGAACTCTCTATTCTGTCGATCAACACTTCAGTTAGTCATCGGTGATAACTGACTGTTCCATCGGTGTGACTTTAGTTGTCATCCAGATCTCTGTCCTTGTCTTTTTCATTGGGAAACACTGTAATTCTTTCCGTAGGTTTACTCTATGCTTTGCTAGTTGGGAAACACTGTAACTCTGCTCATTGGTAATGTTGTGCATTAGCTCATCGGGTAACACTGTAACTTTTTCTCTTTTACTCTGACCGTCGATGTGCACTCCATCGGTGTATATAGTCACTTTGTGAATACTTGACTTATATGCATTACTGATAGCATAGCCTTTAATTCATTGGTTCTTTGAAGTCTTTGGCAGTATTTCCATGACCATACAAATTATATCAAGTTGACATCAATGAAAAAAAAATACATTAAATGATTTAATGCCTTGCATGATCATCAAATTAACATCTTTAAACATTCAATCAGTTATATGTCATCAGTATGCTATGGTAAAAGCCCTTAAAAAATGGAGACACTATCTCTTACCTAGGGAATTTATGGTCTACACTGATAACCATGCTCTAAGTTTCTTGAATGGGTAAGAAAAACTGAATCAGAGGGGCCTAAAGTGGGTAGAATCTTTGCAACCCTACACATTTGTCATCAAATATAAGAAAGGGGTCAGTAACAAGGTTGCAGATGCTCTTAGCCGAATAATATTGACTATACAAGAGATACAATTGCAGAGTGTGGGGTTGAATGACTTGAAAGACCTCTATAAAAAGGATAATGACTTCAAAGATGCCTATGAGGCATGTGTAAAGTTCCAATAGGGGTTCAAGGTGGAATTCACTGAGTTTATGTTGCAGGAAGGACTATTGTTTAAAGGACACCTCATATGTATACCTCAGTGTTCAATGAGGGAGAACATTGTGAAGGAGAAACACAAAGGAAGCTTGGGAGGCCACTTTGGAGTGGATAAAACATTGGATCAAGTGAATAGGCATTACTATTGGCCTAAGTTATAGTCATATGTTAGGAAATTTGTAGAGAAATGTTAGATTTGTCAGAGAGAAAAAGGACAAAGTAGTAATAGTGGGTTGTACCAACCCCTATCCATACCACAAAGGCCTTGGGAGTGCCTCAGTATGGACTTTGTTTTAGAGTTACCAAAGACACAAAGGGGTCATGATAGTGTATTTGTGATGGTGGACTATTTCAAAAAAATGGCTCACTTCATTCCATGTAAGAAAACCAATGATGCTTCTCAAATTGCAGGTCTATTCTTCAGGGACATTGTAAGGATCCATGGATTTCCATTGAATATAGTAATTGACAGAGATAGTACGTTTGTAGGTCACTTTTGGAGGACCCTTTGGAAGATGTTGGGTAGAAACTTATCTTTCTCTTCAACCTACCATCCATAGTCAGATGGGAAAACAAAGGCATTCAATAGGTCACTTGGGAACTTCCTAAGATGCTTGACTAAGAAACATGGATAGTCATGGGATCACATCATAGGGCAGGCAAAATTTTCCTATAATGACTCCATTAATAGGAGTAATGGTAAAAGCCCCTTTGAAATAGTATATGGGGTCAATCCTAGAGGGATCTTAGAGTTGAGGGATCTTAGTTTGAAGGACAAAAGGAGTGCCCAAGGGGAGTCATTTGTAGAACAGATGAAGGAGCTTCATGATCAAGTCAACAAGACTTTACAAAAGCAAGTGGAGAAGTATAAGTCCAAGGATGATCAGACTAGAAGGGATTTGTAGCTCAAGGTGGGGGATCTAGTACTTTCCTATCTCAGGAAGCAAAGGCTACCCAAGGGTTAGCCAACTAAGCTACTCATGAAGAAGATAGGACCATTGAGGATTTTGCATAAGTATGGCAAGAATGCCTATGAGGTGGAGTTGCCTCCTGATTTGCGAATTTCACCCATTTTCAATGTTTGTGACCTGTATCCCTACAAGGGAACATTGCTAAACACACGTCATCCCACTCTTGCAGATTTAGGAGATGATGATTGGGTGAAAGACCTACCTTCCCCAATTCCACTGAACTTGGAAAGTATACTAGATTCTAAAGTGATCAAGAAGACAAGGAAGGGTAACTATAAGGAGTATCTCATTAAGTGGTAGGGACTACCTGAAGCTTAGGCCACTTGGATGATAGAGGAAAACATTATGAAGCATGGGGTCACCATTGAAGACCTCCTAACTCAAGGGACTTGAGATCTTTGTCCTAGGGGAGTATGGTGCAGACCACCTCCCATTTTTGATGTGTTATTGTGTTTTAGGGTTGTAATAGGTGTTTTTGTGTGGATTGGAATAAGATCCAATAGGTTGGATACAAGGTTGATCAAGTTCATGTTTGTAAGAGCCAAGAGTACTCATTAGGTGTTTTATGTTCATTTTGACCTAGAAAGACAAAATGTGTTATTTTTGTGTATCTTGAGTTTAGGATGTATCTTCGAATCCTACATGTCCTATTTATGGTCATAGAAGTCAATCATGACCATCAAGTTGACAAAAGAAGTCAAATTTCTCAAAATGTAAAAGTTGCTAGCAACTTTGAAAATTTGCTCAAGCAAATTTTGCAACTTCTTGACAAGAAGTTGAAAAATGAAGTTAGAGCAGTTGTAACTGATCATGCTCAATATATGAGCATGGATTTGATGATTTTGAGAGGTTAATGATATTTTGGATTGCAAAACTTGTTTTTGGTACTTCTATATGGATGCCTTTTACTGTATCTTTGTAATTCATAGAGATTTCTACATTCTGTATGGCTGTGTATGGATTGGGCAAGGATATTGGACCCCATGGGGGTATATTATTTCATGTTATATTTATTTTTCATTCTTTATTTTTCTTTGAATTTCTAGGAGTAGAGAGTTACATTAATTTTGAAGTCACTAGTCTGCAAGTGACATTCACAGTGTTGCAGAGTTAGAAATGGCTCTAACCTAAGAACCCACCGGTGGAATTGACTGAAACCTTGGGGGAAGTAGGGTTAGAGTCTGTAAATAAGGTTTTTATTTTCATTTTTGTTGCAATGTATTTCCTAGACCAAATGGGAAGCCCTATGGATGACTATTGAATACAAGTGAGCCTGGACAGGGTGAAGAAGGATTTGGTTCGAGCACCCATGATCTTGGAGAGAGGACTTAGAGGCATTTTCAAAAGACCTAGATAGTCTCCTTGAAGGATTAAAATATGGGAGGAGGTGAAATGAAGTTTGGAGATCAATTTGGTGACAATTGATCAAGACTGGTCTAGAGGCCTAATTAATAGGCTGAAAACTAGGGCCTGATAGAAACTAGGGTTGTGGGTGCATCTAGGAGCTAAGATTTTGAATTATGATAGGATTGATAGATAAATTGAATATTTTCAAGGTCTTATATGGGGTTTTTTGGGGGATTTGGGAGCATTATCCCCAAAATAGTGAAATTAGACCTACTAGGAAACAAGCCAATTAGGCCTCCTAGTGAATTTGATGCCAAATGAATTGGTAAAGTATCTAGAAGTGTGGGAAAGGGTTCTAAGGACCTATTAATTGTAAAAGAAAATATGTAAGAGCCTAATTGAATGTATGGGAAGATCCTAAGTAGGGGTTTGGGATTCTAGGAGGGAATATAGTGAAGAAGTCTAGGTAATTGAAGAGCTAGTTGGACTAGATGTGCCTAGAAGTGTTTGAATCTTCAACAAATCAACTATACCTTGGAGGATAAGTTTAGAGTGGGGATCTTGGAGATACAAATTGGAGAAGAACACAAGGATAACTAATCATTGGAATGTTAGGAGAGATTAAGAGAGCTTTGGGGAAAATAAATCACTAGGGTCCTAAACCCTCTGCATCAAATATCCCTTCATCTCGTTTTGAATCAAACTTGTCTTCTCTAGAATCTTTCAGAAGATAAAATTTGCTTCCAAATATTTTAAAGTAACTAACATTAGGTTTGTGATCATACCAAATTTCATAAGGTGTCTACTTGGTACCTTTCTTCATTTGTACTCGGTTCAATGTATAAACAACAGTACTCACAGCTTCCCTCCAAAATTTCTATGAAACTCCTTTTCAATCATCATTGTCCTAGCAAAATCAAAAAGGGATTTGTTTCTTCTCTCAGAAATCCCATTCTGCTATGGTTTCCTCAGTGCTAACAACTGTCTCTTGATTCCATTCTCATTACAAAACAATGTAAACTCATTAGAAGTAAAATCACCTGCTTTGTCGGATCTCATGCATTTCAACTGTCTTCCAGTTTATTTTTCAACTCGGGCCTTATACCAGTTAAAAACTTGAAATGCATCAAACTTTTCTTTTAATAACATTACAGACATCATTCTTGAATAATCATCCACAAATAAAATAAAATATATGTCTCCATAATAACTTTGAGTTGTCATCGCTCCACATAAATTAGTATGAACTAAATAAAAAATACCTTGTATAACATAAGTATTGAAACTAGATTAGTCATCTTACCCATCTGACATTCTCTGCACATAGCATTCTCTAGTTTTTAAAGTCTTAGTATTCCTCTTACTCTATTATTCTTACCCACTTTGATTAAGTTGTCAAAATGAACACGACAAAGCCTTTTGTTCCATAACCAAACATCTTCAACTTTATAAAATAGGCAACTCTTCATAGAAGTATCAAGATAAAATATATTACCTTTAGATTTCTCTCTAGTAGAAATTAGATTACTCTTTTCATCAAATACTTCCACTCTTCTATATTGAAATTCCAGCCGGTGACTTGTATTGTTTAGCTATGCAACACTCAATAGATTATACTTTAATCCTTCAACCCAATAAACATCATCACATCTTGTATTATTCAGTATAATTATACATCCTTTTCTTTTCACAGGGTATGGAGCATCATTACCAAATCTAATGTAACTTCCATCATGTTTTTCCAAGGAAATAAACTTAAGTGTGTCACAAGTCATGTGATGTGAACAATCACTATCTATAATCCATGTTTCATTCTTACTTGTGATATTAAGACTCTAGGTGCTTCTTCATCAGAATCATCTTTTATAGAAACATATACAACTTCTTTTTCCTCATTTCTCTCTATAGAATCATCATCAATTTTTCCTTGATTAGAAATATAACAAGATTTCTTACCTTTGTTCTTGTAGTCTATGTATCTGTTGAATGTGTTTTCTCTCTTGTCTTTATCTTTCTTTTCCTCCTTATCATTCTCTGGATAGTTAGATGCAAAGTGACCAATTTTATCACAATTAAAACATTTAAAGAGTAACTTACCTCGGTATTTGCCTTTGCCTCTTTGTAGCCTTCTAGCCAACAAAGATTCAAATTCTCTTTCATTTTCATCACATTCAATAAATAGTACTTCTAGTCCTTCAGTGTAACTATAGAATCTCTCACTAGCACTGCTCAAATAACCATCTCTAGCAGTAGCTTCCCTAGCCTTTTTAAATTTTAAAGTAGACTTAAATGCATATTCAGCTTTAGAAATAGCAGGCACACTATTGTCAAAATCATTAAGTTCAAATGCAGTTAACTTACCAATAGTGGCATTCAGTTAAATATTCATCTGGGGTATAGATCTCAACTCTTGTATAGCATATACACAAATAGCATAACTCGGTACCAAATTTCTCAACATTTTGCTTATAACATCATCCTTTGTTAATGATACCACCAACTCCTCTGATATAATTAATAGTATCCTTAAGTCTTGTACTATATTGTATTATGTTCCCTCCTTCCTTCATCCTCCTAGAATCACATTTTCCTCTCAAACTTTCTTCTTTAGCCTTCTAAACATGCTGATCTCCACCATAGGTCAAAATAATCTTATCCCACATCTGTGTCGTAGTAGTACAACCATCAAGCTCAATATTCCTGGTCAGTAAGTGTAGAAAAAATCCCAATCATGACTTGAGTGTGTTCATGTTTTTGTCTTTGCTCACTGATAGTCAAAGGTGCTGTAGTTGGTGCTAAATATTTATTCTCAAGATAGTAAAGTGCATATTCTCCTACTCTAGACACATGCAATCTCATTCTACTTTTCCATGTAGAGAAATGATCCCTATTCAGCTTTGGTTCTCCCCTCTTATACATCTTTAGATCTTAACTCAAGTCCTTTAAACTTATCACTTCAGAGTAACAAAGCTCTGATACCAACTTTTGGTCCCACTAAGAGATGGAGTGAATCAGACAAATCAAAACCTAAACTCTTGAAACTGAACTCACTGATTCACTCAATAAGTACTTAATACAGTAAATAACCAATTCACCAAATAAAATAAGCAACAATAAATCATTCAAACTTATCAACATCAGATTAACTCATTAACACATGATATAACTCATTGAAATGATATTTAACAAGGAAACCCAATTTGGGAAAAATCTCTATGGGAATTGTAACCCACAATAAATATGTACCCTTCTAAAGTATGCTCAGTTAAGTACTTATGCTGTTAAAGATTATGATTTTTTTTTTCTAAATGTGACCTTGTTAAGGGATTTACCTCAGACTTGTTAATATCTTCACCCTGTTAGGAGTGGCCTTGTTAGAGGTCTTCAAACACTCTTTTGGAATGTCACCTAAGTCTAGGTTTTACAAATAGGATGGTTAAATCTACTTGTTTAAGAGATTTCTCTGTTACAAATATTAATAAGCAATAGTAAACTTTGATCTGTAAAAATTAGCAACTCACTATGCTCGGATTAGATCCTTTATGCTCAATTTAATACTGGCATCACATACTCCATTGGTCTCTTTCTTAGAATGTAGATTGTTTGATTTGTCTTTCTTTGTTCTGCTTGGTAAATGTTGTTCTTCAGATCTTCTTTCCTTCGTTTCTCAATTTTGCAGTAGTCTCCACTCTGTGTAATTCTCATTCCTTATATAGACATAATTTTGCCTCTTAATGTCCTTAATTTTATTTTCCTTCCTTTGCGCTCAGTTGTTCGATCATCTTCTTCAAATTTCTCAACTCGGTAAACCATGTCACTTTTACCTCGAAACTTGTAACTTTTCTTGGAACTTCCACTTTTCTGTTTAACCGCTTGATCTTCACCTTAGATCTTCATATTGAATTTTCACATTTGCATATCTTGTAACAAACTTCATTTAATTATTTTCCTCATTCAACTCATCATTGCTTCACATTAAATCATCATTTAATATTAGTATATTGTACTTGGTAAAACTTGCTTTGCAGCTCAGTAACTGATTTGATCACTAGTCAGTGTCTAACTTGTTCTTGGTGCTCAGTGCTCAGTAACTATAACCAACTCACATAACATTCTACCAACTAACTCAGTCTAGCTCAGTAAAGTATCTCTTTTAGTCATAACTTAATTCATTGTAGTTCCTGACTGGATCAATCAAATGTACTGATTTGATAACATCAAATATATAGTAGAAAACAACTATAACATCATTACTTCATCATTGTGTGATCTGTATTTGTCACCCATTTAACTTATCCTCTTAAGATATGGTAACACTATAAAAATCAATTAATCAATTGCTTGACATCAATGAAAAAACAACAACTGAGTTAACCATTTCTACAATCATGATACTCAATATCACTCAGTCTTCATCATTTCCATCAAATATTCATTAGTTAATCAACAATACTACACACTTTCATAAAACTCAAGATGAATCCCCTTCTCCCTCTACATTAAAATCTACTTATAATATAGGGTATGAAATAACAACTCAACAAGCTTATAGTGGACAAGGTCTTGGTATTAATGAACAAGGTATAAAAGTTTGTATTGACCCCCCTACAAAAGTCACTAGAAGTGGTCTAGATTTTATCTATCAATCTAATCCATTGTCTACTCTTTTAGATCCTTCTTCTTCAAAACCTAACCCTCCTTGTTTAAGCATTCTTTTACCAACACCATATGTTGTTACACATCCTTTGACGATCGTTTGGCTTTGATTAAAAGAACATTTCAGAGAATTAAATATGATAGTAAAATTTTCCTTCCTTTTAGACATTTTCCCAAAAATAAAAGATCTACTAATGGAAATTATCATTATCTTTTTCACCACAATAAAAAAATTCTCTTGGTGATTGTGTGGAGTTCAGGCAATTTGTTCAAGATCTAGTGGATATAAGTCTTCTTACATTAACTACATGTATTATACTCTTTCTTGACATTACGGTCATATCATAGCATTTTTTGACCCTATTATGTTGTTTTCCATCATGTAATCTTGAAGCTTGCACACCTCTTTGTATTACATGATGTGGACTTTTGGAGAAACATAATAGGTCTTTTCCTTGTCTTCTCCCTTGGGGGGAAAGGTCTCTCTCTCTCTCTCTCTCTCTCTCTCTCTCTCTCTCTCTCTCTCTCTCTCTCTCTCTCTCTCTCTCACACACACACACACACACACACACACACACACACACACACACACACACACACTACTTATTCTCTTTTCAAAAATCCATTGCCTCTTTGTTAATTTTATCTATTATACTATGGTATCATTTTATGTATAGATTTATTGTTAAAGATCTTTCTCTTCATGAGAATTGCTTGTCTTTTATTATGATTTATTCCATGTTTGGATGTGTATATTTCTTATAATAGATATTACCACTAAGTTTGTGTAATGCGATATCCTTTTCTTTCACTCTCATATTCGTGGCCCATGTTGGTGTAATTAAATATTCCTAATTACATTTTACTTGAGTTTACTTAGGATAATGTATTGCATTGTAGTTTACATATGGGATACCTAGGAGTTTGCATTTTTATTTTAGCACATGGTGTAGGATAAATTCCACTTTAGCTGGTGATAGTTGTTATCTCATGTGTGAGATCCACCTTTAGTGCTCTTATCACATTATCATCCTCTCATTGTTGCACATGTTTGCACATACTTAATTTCACAATGGAGGATTATCCACCTTTGGTGGCATGTGATTCCACCTTCTGTGGTTGATAGGTTATCTCTTGCATCACTCCTAGTTATCATGTATTGCCTATACATTCAGGCACATCTACTTTATATGTAATTGAATTTTTATCCATTATTATTTGATCATTATTGAATTAATCAAATACAAATTGATAGCAATTTATGCTAATCAATGAAAAATGAAGGAAATTGCATAAGATACCTCATAAACCTTGAACAACTTAAGGTATACAAATTGATGACGGACTAAGAAACATACATATATCAGTTAGAAACTCCATTGAATGTAAACATAAGAATGCATGATTGAAACAAAAGAGGAAACCTAGGTACACCCTTGGAAACAAAGGAGAGATATCATTTGTATGCATAAACGAATATTAAATAGTGAAAGTTATGTTGTATTAAACAAAGAATAGGCTAAGAATATGGGGTCAAATCATTAAGTTTGAATACTACCATAGTGAAAATAAGAAATAATGCAGGGAAACATATAATGTATTGATGTTTAACTAAATGTTAAACATGAGGATATGTGAGAAGCTTAACGTGTTAAAAAAAATTAAATTGTTTTGTTAAAAAGTAAGAATAATTAGATTTCTATGATTAATTAAGAGAAACACTAAGATAACCAATGCAGAATGCAATACAAAGTGAATATAATACCAAATAGCTAGAATAACAAATTTAATGCAATGTTAACAAATATTTGATTGATTAAATAATGATATGAAAAAAAATTGTTAAATCTTTAATATAAGTGATTTTAAGTGATTAATAAGAAATTAAAACTTCAATTAAGCTATGAAAATGTTGTAGAAAAGCCGTATTAAGCTTGGGGAAACATCAATTAAACATTTATATAATAAAAAAATTGATTTGAAAATGAGATTTAAAGCATATAAATAACGATTTTTTTTAAAAAAATTAACTTATTTTGTTAAAACTTTAAATTGACTAGAAAAAATTGAATTTTAAATTCAATTGAAATGTTATTTAAAAAACTAAATAAACATTATTTTGCAAAAGCCTAATTTAAAATATTTTGGAACAAGTGATTTAAATCATTAATAAAGAAATTGATTAAGCTATTTGAACAAATGTATTGAAATTCTTAAAACAAATATGTGCAGGAGCGTTGCATTTTGTATTGGAGAGTAGGAGGCAACAAAAAAATGAACAACAAAAGAGAAGTGGATTAGATGAAGAAAGAAGAGTAGATATAGGTAGCAAAGGCAACATAGAATCAATTAGAAGAGTTACAATGCAGAAGAAATACAGGCTAAATGGTAGAAAGATGATCAAAATAGAGAAGAGACTAGATAAACTTCTAAGCTAAGAGTTTGACCATGAAAAAAAGAGGGAAGTTGTGAAAGAAACCTGTAAATATGATGCGCAAGGAATAGCAGAGTTGCTTAGTAGATAAATAATAACACAAGTAATATTATGTGCAAGAAAGGACAAGTAGATTATGATAGCCTAATCATAATAACAAAAAGACATGTTAGAATGATTCAGAATAATCAAGAGGGGAGGTGAATCAATTATCCTAGGTCCAGATGTACCAATTGAACTTATAAACACTTTAACTAACTCAGATCCACTTAGTAATCCACTCAGTCTCTATAGCATATAATCAATAACATAACAGTTCATTGTCCTAATGTAATCAACTTGCAGGATATAAAACTCGTAATAGTACAACACATCAAATAAAATTCACACAAGTATGACACTGAGATTTAACTTGGAAACCTAATATGGGAAAAACCACCAGTAACATGCTACCAATTTTTCACTCTTCTGAAGTGAGCTCTGTGAGGAGCCAACCCTATTAAAGTTTATAATGCACACTGTTAAATGTGACCCAGTTAAATCATTTAATCACCCTGTTAAAAGTGAGCCTTGTTAGAGGGGTTAGACCAATTTGTTAGAATGTCACCTTGATTAAAGGATTTAAAATATGAATTTTAGGTCAACCTTGTTTAAAAGGATTTTTCACTAATACAATGGTTAGAAAGTAATAGTAATGTGATCTGAAACATACAACTCACTTTGCAAATACAAACCCACTTTTGCTCAAATGCTAATTCACTCACTAGCCTTCATTTTCATCTCTATCACTCAGATCTTCTTGGAAATCCATCAAGCAATCACCATTGTACAATCCTGTATTGCTCTTCTCAGTCGTCTCTACCTTTTTCTTAGATTTCCCAATCAACTAAATTAACCTCTACCATCATACACATAACCTGCAACTAGGTTAATCTTATACCTCTCTAATCAGGTAGCTAGATCGTTTGTAGCTTAATCATCACCATAGATCTTAGGGTTTGGTCAGATCCAACGAATCCTTCCAACATTTAATTTTCCATCTACAAGGTAGAATATATCCTAAAACTCCTTCTTGAATCCATACATAAAAATGGTTAAACATATATTAAATGCTCATTTAATTCTCCACATCGATCATTCTTATCTTAAATATACTTCACATATCCCAAGAAATGAACTATGTTGGTTGGAATCTCAAATCTTAATCAAACTATCACAACACTGACACCCGGTTAGCTCGGTCATCATTAGATAAATTGGTAATTTACTGACACTCAATAAATACTGATGCTCAGTCGATACTAAAGTTTATCGACATGTACTGGCACTCGGTCGACACTCACATCACTCAGCACATACATAAGTTCCTTAATCTTCTGCCCTATTACTCGGTCAAGACTAAACTTGTAGTCATCTAAATTTCACTTGGTGTTAAAGATAAACAACATATTACCTTACCAACATGCAATCTCATCAAGTGCCCATTTTAGTTTCACATAACTCAACCATTTCACCAGGTCTTCTTGTTATCTCCTCTTTTCAAATCTTCTTCATCAATCAATTGATATGGCACTTTACAAGATAGCAACTGTCTTACCAGTTAAGGTTTGACATCAATGGAAATATAACAATTATTTCAATTGTAGCTTCCAATAATCTCCCTCTTTGGTATTGATGGAAAACACATGCAAACAACACATGCAAGGTTACCAAACAATCCAAACAGTATGTTCTGTAAAAAAAATTTCATTAATGTCCTTAGCTTCATTCTGATTATCTCTAATACAAATATTAGCTCCTTCTTGGATAGATTTCTCTCTGTAGCTTATCTCTTTCTATGTAATTCTCCCTCTTTTTTATATCTCTCATAGTATATCTCCCTCAATATTTTCATGTCTAATTCTCCCTCTTTGACAACAATGCCAAAGACATACATCTTCATCATGTAGATATCCCTGTGTTAACTTTATGAATTCTACGATTCCTCTATCATCTTGCTTATGACTAATCAACATCTTGTGCGTTACTCTTCACAACTTTAGGCACCTCCTAAAGTGTGACCACCTTTGCATCAATTTGTTAGATATGTTGTGTAATACATTTGATGCAATCACTCTATGTAATCCTAGTTAGCCTAAGATAGGGTAATCACCCCTGATTTACCTCTTAGATACTCATGAGAATCCTTGGGTAATGCCTTAGTTAATATATCTGCCAATTGTTCCTTTGTATTTACATATTCAAGTCTTACGTCTTTGTCTTGTACCAACTCTCTCAAGTAATGATACTTGATACAAATATGCTTGGTCTTTGTATGCATCACATGGTTCTTTGAAATATTAATAGCACTAGTGTTATCACAAAAAATAACAACTGGTTCAGGGATCTCTTCCTTCATTCCTTTCAACAATTGCTTGATCCACACTATATTTGAACAATTCACTGTTGCTACAACATATTCAACTTATATTGTTGATTGAGAAATGCAGTTCTTGTTGGAAATACAATAATGGGAAAGCAAGATACTAAGAGGGGGGGTGAATTAGATCTTCAAATATAAAAACTTAAAACAAACTGATAACACATTCATGCATAAATGAATCTAATGTAATCTCAGATAGCATCCACACCATGAAATAAGTAACACATTACACAATAATTTGGTAACCCAGAAACCCAAATAGGTAAA
>MU226410.1:2811138-2821155 GCA_018584345.1 Thuja plicata
TGTTAAGAGATTTTCACCTGATACAATGATTAGAAAGTCTCAAGTATTGATCCTTCGATATGCACTCTGATGCTGATGACGGATCTCCTCTTTTTAGTATCTCTTCTGATCTTATAATCTGATATACTTTTACTCTGCTGTTCACTATGTTATGCTCTGCTTGATCTCTCCTTCTGAACAAAATAACCCTCTGTGCATTTCACTTCAAAATGCAGTCACTTCAATACTTCCTATTCTACCTCTTGCACATATGCATATAATAGGGTTTCAAAGCAATCTAATATATCTATATAGATCTGACAGTGAGATCTAGATCAATGATCAAGATCTGATATCCATGCCTTGATGGTAAAACAATTAATGCTTACAATGAGTCATGCATAGGATAAAAAAATTAAATGCATAATTAACTCCGTATGAGAATATTAAATGCACATAATGTCAGTCCAAAAAGCTTATACAAGTTAGCCGGATCACTTATCCTTTAAGTTTGTATCATTCCTGAGAGATATACAAAAATTGTTCTACTCGGCACTTGACTGTCTGTCGCTCGGCATTTAACATCTCTGACTCTACTTGGCTTGGCTATATAACTAGGCATACAAAAAACTGCTCGACAATGTTGCTCGGCCCAACATAGTTTTATCTCGGCCACAGTGATAGCCAACTAAAATTGCCTAATGAAATGACTAAGTGTTGGGCACTAATCATCAACAGAACTTAGAGATTAACAGTTCTATTTCTTTCTTTTCCAAGAGACTAATCTCTTTCCTAAAAAGAATGAACCTCCACTTATTCTCTTTTTGTCATCAACATTACCTACCCAATTGACATTTGTATAAACTTTCAATTCAAACTTCTCATTCTTCTTATAATATAATCCATAGTACTTTGTTCCCTTTAGATATCTCAGTATCATTTTCACTACCATCATGTGACTATCTTTAAGATTTTCCTCAGCTGCTAATGCAATATCTGGTCTACTATGGACAACATATTGTAGCTTCCCAATCATTGATCTATACAGGCTTTGATTCAATTCAACTATCTCATCAGTCTTTGATAGTTTCTATCCTGTAGCTATAGGTGTACTTGCAGGTCTGAAGTCCTTCATGCCAAAGGTTTTTAGTATCTGCTTGATATATTTATATTGAGTAATGTAGATACCTTTCTTCATCTAATATACTTTTAGACCAACAAAGAATTTGATCCCTCCAAATATAGACATTTCAAATTCATTTTGCATCTTATTTGAAAATATTTGGCGTAAAGCATCTTGTCCTCCAAATATGATATCATCAAAAAATATTTCAGCTAACGATATCCCTTTACCTTTCTTAGAATTTAAGTATAGATTACTATTTTCATTAGTCCTTGTAAATCAAATATTGACTAAGTGACTGTGCAATCTCTCATACCTTTCTTTTGGGGCTTGCTTCAATCCAGACAATGCTTTATGTAGCTTACAAACCATATTCCTCTTGCTTGAATCAACAAATTCTTTAGTATATTTAATGTATACCTCTTCTTCTACTATTACATTCAGAAATGTTGATTTGAAATCCATTTGATATACTTTGAGTCCTTTGTAAGCTGTATAAGACAATAAAGTTCTAACTCCTTCCAATCTAGCAACTGGGGCAAACGTCTCACCATAGTCAATGCCTTCTTGTGCATAACCTTTGCATACTAGTCTGGCCTTGTTTCTTATAACTTCTCCATGTTCATTCATCTTATTTCTAAATACCCACTTGGTTCCAATAACATTCTTGTCCTTTGGTCTAGGTACTAGTGTCTAGGTTTTTTTCTTCTTAATTTGCTCAATTTATTCATTCATGGTCTGTATCCAGTCTTCATTATCCAAAGCATCTTTCACTAATTTGGGCTCAAATTCACATAATAATCATGTCTAATTTTTCAATTTGCTTCTTTTCATGAGCTCTGAATCTTTTTCTCCAATGATTTGATCTGATTTATGATGTCTTCTTACATATCTTTCTAGAGTAGGCTTTGGTCTCCTTTTTTCTTGTTGTTCTCCTTTAGATTCATCATACAAATTCATTTCAGGTTTATTTTGTGTCTCTTCTTCTTCCTCAGATTCTTCGGCAGTTGCCTCATGATGCTCAGCAACCTCTTCCTATGTCTCAACATTTTCTTGTTGTTTCTTGACAGCACCATTTTGTTGTTCGGTAGCTTCTTTTTCTAGTTCAGCTAAACTGTTGGGATCTCCTTCGTTCATGTAAATGAAAGATATATAGTCTTCAGGTTCTTTCTTGCATTCAAATTCATTCTTTTATGCATATTCATCAATTCTAACATTTTCACTTTCCACAACTTTGTTAGTGTTTGAATTCAAACACTTATATGCTTTTCTCTTAGTGGAATAACCTAGGAATATGCCTTCATCACTTTTAACATCAACTTTTCCATTTCTATTTTCTTTAGTATATAAAATTTTCTTCCAAATACTTTAAAATAGTTTACATTAGGTGCATAATCATACCATAACTCATAAGGCATAATATCAGTACCTTTCTTGACTTGTACTCGGTTCAAGGTATAGATTGTTGTACTTATAGCTTCTCTCCAGTATTTTTGTGCAACATTCTTCTCTATCATCAATGGTATAGCACAATCCATTATTGATCTATTCCTTCTCTCGGTTATGTCATTTTGTGGAGGAGTCCTTGGAGCATACATCTATCTTTTAAGTCCTCTATCATTACAGAATAAGTTGAACTCGCTAGATATAAACTCTCCCCCTCTATTAGATCTTAGACATCTCAAGCTCTTACCTATATCTTTTTCAAATTTTTCCAAATACCACTTAAACAATTGAAAAGCATCATATTTTTCTTAGATAAATATCACAGTCATCATTCTAGAGTAATCATCAACAAACAATATGAAATATTTATCACCACAATAGCTTTGCACACCAATAGGTCCACAAAGGTCAGTATGAACCAATTCCAAAACATTATTTGAAGTATAGGTTTTTCTCTTAAAACTAGACTTTGTCATTTTTCCCAACTAACATTGCTTACACATAACATTATCTAGTTTCTTTAATCTTGGTAAGCCTCTTACTCTTTTCATCTTATTAATGTTTACCAAATTGTCAAAGTTCACATGAAATAACCTCTTACCATAACCATATATCATCATATTGTGCAAACAAACATGTCTCGTCAGATAGATCTAGATAGAACAAATTACCTCTTGTCTGTTCACCACTTCCAATTAGTTCACCAGAAGCATCAAAGATTTTAGCCTTCTTGTGATGCAATTCAAGTTGGTATCTAGAAGTGTTCAACTGAGAAACACTCAAAAAATTACAGTTAAGTCCTTCAACCCAATAAACATTGTCACATGTGATCTTATCAGTTAGTTTTATTGATCCTTTTCCTTTCACAAGACATGGTTTGTCATTACCAAACTTAACACTACCACCTTTGAAATAGCTTAAGGTTTCAAATTTACTTTTATCACCAGTCACGTGATGTGAGAAACCACTGTCAATTATCCATCTATCACCTTTACTCATATATGAAATAAGTGTAGTTTTCTCATCCTCATTAGAACCATCTTTCATAGAAACATAAATGACTTCTATATAATTGTCATCAAATTTATCAGATTCACTATCAATTTCTTCTTCAACAATATAGCAGGATTTCTTACCTTTTTCCTTATAGTCCTTATACCTTTTGAAATCTTTGTCATCCCTTTTGTCTTTGTACTTTATTTCTATTCTACCATCCTTGTCATTCCTGTCATGACATCTTTCTGCAATATGGCCAACTTTGTTACATGAAATTTTTTTTATAGGAAGTTTACCTTTGAATTTTCCTTTTCCTCTTGGTAGTCTTCTAGCCATAAGTGCTTCAAGTTCATCAAGATCATCATAATAAGTGTCACTGTCACTGTTCACATGTATTTCTTTTCCTTTCTTAGATTTATGAAGAGTCAACTATGATTTGAATGCAGAATCAACATTGTGAGGAGTGAAATTAACAAAATATGATAACTCAAAAGCAATAAGTCTACCAACTAGACATTCCAGAGTTAAGCTGTTACTAGGAGTACATCTTGTTGGAATTTTAATATGGGAAAGCAATAAATGAGAGGGGGTGTGAATGATATCTATAAAACTTCTACCAATTCTAATCAAACTAATTCAACCATGTATTCATAAACATAAACTGAAATGTTGTAAAGATCTAATATCTAATCATATCTATAATGAACACATAACACAAAGATTTGGTAACCCAAAAACCCTTCAAGGTAAAACTGGCGTGGGCATGACACCCACAAATCTTCACTACTCCAGTAATAAAGTGTGTCTGTTAGGGCTACAAAGTTTTGATCACTTCTGATGATCTACTCTATGAGGGGTCTGCCATGTTAAGAGCTTTCAGACTTATACAATCTACCTTGTTAAAGGATTTAAACTTACAACAAAGTAATAACTCTGTTAAGAGATTTACAAATTCCTGTTAGGACCACTTTTTTAAGAGATTTAACTTGATTCACTTGTTAGAATGTATTAGTACCTAATCCTTTGACTTGCACTACAAATACTAATAACAAATCTCCTCTTTCCAACTCTTAGCTGATCTCTCAATTTGATATATCTTTGTTATGCTCTTCACTGCTCTACTTGGTCACTCTGTTTGGTCAATGCTTCAGATATGAAAAACATGCATATAATCCCGATCTTTTCTCTTCACATCTACATCCAAACACACACATATACTTGCACTTGCACACACAAATTAGGGTTTGAAGCATCCCATATATAGATTAGTGATGAAACATCCAAATCAAGATAAATGATCTAGATTCATCACCTTTTGCCGCTTAGGCATCCCTAATATTGATTGGTTGCATAGCTTGCATATAGATCCATGATCTCAAAAATAACACATAATTAATGCATTAAATCTCTGTGCATAATCATTAAATGCTTCATAGAAATTGGCCCAAATGGTTTACCTTGGTGTTTGTGTCATTCCAAACACATATACAAAAAAATTTCTTACTCGACATAGGCAAACTCTAGTGCTCGGTCAATACTGTCTCACTTGGCATAACCATATGTTGTCGCTTGACACTAACTCTTCTATGCAACTCAACAATCATTCTTCTCGGCAACTATCGAGTACTTGGTGACCACTGACTTGCTCAGCAATAACTACTTCTTAGTCAATACATAAATTACACACGTCATTTACATTACTTGACCTTAGTGGTATGACTCAGTCATAGTGATGACCGACCATCCCGCCTTGATTATGACTAAGTGTATGAAACTAATAGACAACAAAACTTTAGAGATCAACAATCTCCCCCTTGACATTAGTGGCAAAAACACTTTGTCATAAATTTTCATTTCTTTTCAAAAATAGTACTCAAATAGACTTAGAACTCCCCCTAGGATTGTGACTCGGTCTTTCTTCATATACAACATATGTACATAATGTGAAAAAAATGTTATACCTTACATTTCCATCAATCTTACATTTACGCCTTGTTTTTTTCACTCTTGTTACTCTTATATGTTGGGGTAGTAGGGGTCAAACCATATTTTTCCAAAAATGGTTTATGAATCTTTAGGATCATTGCTAATGAATTATCCCAACTTATTATGATAGATTCCAAAACCTGAATTGATTTCTAGCTCAGTAGCTAGATCAATCAAACTCTCTGCAATGTTTAGAGGTGGATCTTTCTGTGCTAATTCCTTTGCTTCTTTCACCTCTTTTTTCATAACCTCCAAATGAGGTATCAACATGGTCTGAATGGAAATCTATTTTTCCCTTATTCTTCCATCATTAGCCATGAGCTCGACTAGTCTCCCTTGGGCATGTGTCAACCTATTAAAATGAAAAGAGCTAGAACTTGCATCCATGCTCAGTGAGTACCCTGTTGACTTCAAATCTTCTTGTATCTTCTCAATAAGCTATTGATTATCCTTTGTAAATAATTCAGTATCACAAATTTTTTTGTACAAAGAGAGAACATTTTCTATCACTTCTTCTAGGTTGTTTACTAGATCAGAAAGTGCAACCTGCTTCTTAGTAAGCTTTTCTGCAACTTTCTCAAGTACTTTTGTCTCAAATTTTTTCTCAGACCATTCCATGAGTTTCTCATTAGCATCAATATCATCAGTGTTCACCTTCTAAACAATATGAACCAATTGTTCCAATATAGGTGCCTGCTCATTTAGTTCTTGAAATTAAAATGCATCAACAAAGATATCTTTAATTTCATGCAATACCTTCTTCTATTGATGTTCCCTTTTCAATTCCTCTTGCTTTCTTTTCCTATTCAGTAAATCTTGCAAGATTAGTATCTTCTCATAAGATAAGTTATCAGTATCCCATTTTGGAATTACTATAACTTCGTCAAGTGTTACTTCATAGCTCATAGACTTGTCATTTTTCTTCTAATGTGACTTCTTCTTCTTGGTCTCTAGTGAGCTACTACTCTGTCTATGTTTGGCTTTCAAAGTACTAGTATCACCGCTGATTAGAACTATCTCCTTTTGAGTATTAAGTACCTTCTGCTCAGATGTACAAGCACTCTTGAATTCAGTAAGTACTAGAGGAGTGACATTAGGTAACTGTACCAATTCTTGAAGAACTTCTTCCTCCTTAGGATCATGTTTCTCCTTGGTTTCAAGAGTTTTGGTCTCCTCTGTGTCTCCTTCATGTGATTTGGAGATATCTAATGCAGAATTATCTTCTTGATCTTCTTTCCCTTCATCTCCTTCTACATTGACTTTAAGGTTTGCCTCGGTAGGTGAATCTAGAATTATGAGTATTTCTTTACCCTGTTCCTCAACATTTAAACCTTGTGTAACCTCATCAATTTTCAAGTCCTAAATATGTTCATCTTCAACCTTATCCTTCACATCCTCTTCAACATTATCATTTATCTAATCCTCAACATTATCTGGCTCATCAATATCTTCTTTATTGTCAAGCTCAACTTGTTTTGATGTGCCTTAATCTTTGTTCTTGTCTACTATCAGTCCAAAGATAATCTTCCATATCCATTGGCTCTATTGCATAACACCTTCAACATCATTCTTCAATATAGAATAAGCTCTCAATTTAGGAATGAATCTATTCCTATATTGGTCCATGAATTTATGTTTCTTCTTCTTTGTCAATTCAGGCATAAATTGAGCTAATGCTCCTTCTCTGAGCTACCTTTATGTCATAATGGCATGTTGCCATCTTTCATCAATCTTAACTTCTAATTTATCAAGAACTGAATTCCCAATCTCTAATGGTATCATCTTATATGAAACTAACATATCCATCATTTCTTCTTCTATCTTTGCCTTATCAACTTTACTTAACTTTTCAAACTTAATAAACTTGAATCCAGACAAATCTCATCAACATTGGTAGGATGTTTGTGTGTTGCAACTTTGAATTTGTAGATGTCCTTTGTTTATGTCAATTCTTCATCTTCTTCATCTTTTCCCATAATGTATTTCCTTCTTGTCTTCCTCTTCGAGTGGCTCGACTCATATTATGTTTGAACTTGTTTTCTCTTCCCTGAGCTTGCCCCTTTAGTATTCTTTACTAATATTTTCTTTGGTGGCTTGGCTGATATAGTAATTGTAGATTTCCTGGTTCTTGGTTGAGATGTGGCTAGAGGAGTAGATTTCTATTGTGAACTCCTCTTCTTGGTTGGATCAGCAACCATTACTTTCTTACCCTTTTTGTCCACTTCCACATCTTCTTCTTTAATTTCTTCAGATTCACTAGATTGGTCCTCACCTTGACCTTGTGTGATCTATACTGGTACATCTTCCTCTTCTTCTTCTCCTAACATCTTCTCAAGATTATTTACAATTTTCTTTATTTTCCTTTCAATAGTTGTAGCCTTAAAATTTGTGGTTATCTTTGATTTAGCTTCATCATAATCTCCAAATATCTTAGCCTTTCTATCAACTACCTCGGCTAGTAGAGTTGTGATTGTTGTAGATGTCTCATCTATGTTTAGATCATAAGTTAACACCCTTAGCCATGCTACCCTCGGTACTACAACTTGTACATAAGTGTTATCAGTATCAACTAGAAATAAAACATCATCATAATGCTTCTCAACTAGTGATACGGGGATTTTGCTCCTTAATCTCATCTTTTTCTTTAATTCCACAAAATAAATACCCAATGAAAGTGTCAAAATTCTGTCCTAACTGCTATATAAACTCATTAATCTGTACTGTGACCGATCGGTCTAGACTCCATACTATATTTCCTATAGTAGGAAAAGTATTTTGAACATAGAAAAATATACAAACTATTAAGGATCTGAACTTACATATAGAGTTCTTTGCCTTCCTAATTGTTGATGGGTTCTCGGCAAGTTGAATCATATGTAGGTCGGCGAGATCATAGGTATGATCCTTTTTCACTATTTTACATGCCTGATCAACCGCTACACATGGGACACTATCTAATCTGCTCGATTGGTAAAACTTGTGAGAAATCACTTTGACTCCAAAGTCATTTTTAGGATATGTGATCATATAAATTGTCATTCCTCGTTTGTTCCACTCAGCAAGAGTGTTCTCAATGTCTTTCTTTTTCTGACAACGCATAGTTTTCTACCCTTGCATAATGGGCTAACCAGCAACTCGGTGGATTATATATTTAGTGATCTTTACTAGTCCATTCTCCATCCATAGATACATATCATGTATTCTTCTTAGTACTATCCTGATCCATTCAAATTTGAAGCCGCGCAGGAAGTATAGGGCACAGACTATCCATTTGTCGGCAATGTGCTGATGATCAGCCTTCAAAGCCCCTTTTTTACATAGCTTGCTGTAGGCTTCCCTACACTCAAAGTCTCCAACTTCTCTGATTTTTCACATGTAACATGCTCGCACATCATGGATCATGAGTACCTTAGGCGGGATCGATGACAGGGTTGATGAACTACAATTGATTGTATGTTTAAATTTATTTTGTTGATAGTCAACCGAGTTACAGATGTGATGATAAAAATTATCAGTTAATGTATTATCATTGATGTCAACTTATTTGAGTATCATTATGGTAACAGACATCTATTATGGATTGAAGATCTAGAACAAACAAAGTTTATACGGTCGGTAAATGAAGAGTCTGTATACACCGAGAGACAGTGAACACTGAGTAAATACAATGTATACCAAGCACAGTGATAACTCAGCTAGGGATCTCTGATACAAAATGATATTGATTGAGTAGTTAAATCAAACTAAGGTTGACTAGAATGATGAGATGACAATTGATGAATCTGAGGTAAATGATCATATTTTTTATGATGACCAAATAGTTATGAAAATTCAAGGAAGATCAGACGATGAAGATTGAAACGTGTTTTTAACATAACTACCGAGGAAGGTTTAAGCGGAAAAACCAACGATGGAGATTAAGAGGAAAAATATAAAGGATGGAAATTAAATGAGTTATGATGTCTATATAAGAGACAAGAGATTCATTATGAATCATGATGCTATGATGTGCACACATGCAAATTTTATGCATGGCTGATCAAACTGGTTAAAGACAAAATCAAGCATTTTCTATAGACATTACCGAGTGAGATAGGAAAGAGCATTACTAAGTAGAATAGAGTATGAAGAATCAGATGAACTTGTAACCACTTGAGTTTTCTCTGTTCCAACTATGGACCCTATTTTCCCTAAGTGTGATCATACCCTCGATTATGTCCAAATGACCTTGTTACTGCTTGACATAATTCTTCAAATAAATTTAATGTCCTAGGTGATTTTTATCACTAAATTATATTAACTATTATAGCCATATGATTTAAATCAATTCAAACCAATTAAATCAAACCAAAATCAAATATGGCTATAGTATTTAATTATAAAGGAATTAAATAAATCCCTAAATCAATTACCCACTTGTAAATAACCCATTCCCCTAGCCTATTTAATTTAATTAAAATGGCTATAGTCCCCTAATTATTAAAAAG
>MU226410.1:2847711-2859969 GCA_018584345.1 Thuja plicata
TACAAAGGATTTAAAGTCTATCAAATGGATGTGAAGTCTGCATTTCTAAATGGGATACTAGAAGAAGAATTATATATTGAACAAGTTGATGGATTTGTTGACCCAAGTAAGAGGAACATGGTTTGCAGACTGCATAAGGCATTATATGGACTGAAGTAAGAACCAAGAGCATGATATGAAATATTGCACAATTATCTGATGAAGATTGGATTTGCAAGGACAAATGACAACAACAATTTGTATTTGAAGACAAAGCAAGGTAAAGGAATTTTATTTGCTAAAATTTTTGTGGATGACATCATATTCAGTGGACAAGATATGATATGTAAGGCATTTTCAAAGGAGATGCAAACTGAATTTGAAATGTCTATGTTTGGTGAGATAAAATTCTTTGTTGGACTACAAATACATCAAATGAAGAATGGTATCTATATTACACAATAAAAATATATCAAGGAGATACTAAAAACTTTTGGTATGGAAGATTCAAAACCAGTGAGTACACCCATGGCTACTAGACATAAGTTGACAAAGAGTGATGATACAAAAGAGGTAAATCAAACATTGTATAGATCAATGATTGGTAAGATGTAATATGTTGTACATAGTAGACCTGATATTGCATTAGTATTTGGAATTATTTCTAGATTTTCTACTAATCCAAAAGAGACACATATTATGGCGATAAAACAATTTTTGAGATATTTGAAAGGTATAGAAGACTACAGTTTATATTACAAAAGGAATGACAAGTTTGAACTCAGAGTCTATACTGATTCTGACTGGGCCGGTAATGTTGATGATAGAAAAAGCACCATAGGAGGAGAATTTATTTTGGGGAAAAGATTAGTTTCTTGGACAAGCAAGAAACAGAATTGCACCTCACAATCTACAGCTAAAGCCGAGTATGTGGCAGCAACAATTAACTGTTCAAACATTGTGTGGTTGAAGATACTACTGAAAGGTATGAAAGAGGAAATCACAGAACCAGTTGTCATATATTGTGATAACATGAGTGCCATTAATATTTATAAAAATCTTGTAATACACTCTAAGATGAAACATATAGCTATCAAGTATCATTACTTGAGGGAGCTAGTACAGAAGAAAGAAGTGAGACTGGAATATGTGAACACTAAGGAATAGTTGGCAGATATATTTACAAAAGTGTTACCTAAGGATGCTCATGAGTATCTAAGAGGTAAATTGGGGGTAATTCCCATAGCTGAGGCTAACTAAGCACTGAATGGTACTGTTGCATCAAATGTTTTAATCAGAACACTTGACACATTGATGCATAGTAAGTCATATTTTTAGGATGCTACCTAAAAACTGTGAAGTGGAAAACCAGAACAGAAAAAGTAAATCAGTCATACACAAAGATGACAGAAACAACATGATACAAAGATTAGAACTGAAGAATCTGCATGATAAAGATGTCAAAATTTGGCATTGTTGTCAAAGAGGGAGATTATTGCTAAAACAATAGGTAAAAAAAGATATAGGGGAGATATTACTGAAAGAGGGAGCTGAATAAGAAAACATCAGTGTGATTATAGACATAGAGGGAGTCAGAATGAAGCTAAAGACATTAATGAATATTTTTTCATATTAGGAACACAGGCACTTTTTGGATTGTATGGTAACTTTGGTTGGAAATTATTGTTTTATAGTTTAGCGTTGCCATCAATGCCAAAGAGGGAGATTGTTGGAAAGATTGCTACAATGTAGACAATTGTTATTTTGTCATTGATGTCAAACCTTAACTGGTGAGACTATCACTATATTTTTGAGTACCTTATCCATTGATTGATGAAGATTTGAAAAGAATGGGATAACAAGAAGACCAAGGAAATGGTTGAGTTATGAGTATAAACCAGGGTACTTGATCATTTGGCACTTTGGCAAAGTGATACATTGTTTATCTAGCACTGACAGTTCATTGGAAGGTTAATGCTGAGCAAAGCAAAGTCGATGCCAAGCAAAGCAAAAGGTGATGACAAGAAAAATGAAGATGATGCCGAGCTCCAGTGAAATGCCGAGGGAGATAGTGAAATGCCGAGCATCAGTATTTTTTTTATTGATGAGATTTGAGATCTATGGCCGACATAATTGATTTTATTGGGATATGAATTATTAATTAAGATTGGTCCATATTCATTTAATGCACGGAAACTGTTATTAGCACATGGATTAAATGGTTAATTAATGACTGTATTGGAGAAGTAAATTAAATGTAAAGATGGAAAGATCCATTGGATTTGACCTAACCTAACATCTACGATCTTGTTTAAGCAGAAAGAGATTTATTTGACCTAGATGAAGAGGTATAATATAACCTACTGTGGTTATTATTATTATATCTAAGCGGAATGCAAAGAGTTGTATGGTTAATTTACTGATTGGCAAGACCTAAGTAGAGAAGGCTGAATAGAGAAGCAAAGAGAGATTGCTTGCCAAATTTCCAAGCAGATCTAATGTTTGAGATGAGAATTGAGGCAACTCAGTGAATTAGCATTAGAGATAAAACTAGATTTGGATTTGCAAAGTAAGTTGTATGTATCAGATCACACCTACTGATTAATTTCTAGCTATTGTAACAGTTCAAATCCTTTAAATAGGTTGACCTAACAGTCATTGTATAAATCCTTTAAAAAAGGTGACATTCAGATTAGAATTTTCTAAGTCCTCTAACAAGGCCACTCCTAACAGGGTGATTAAATCCTTTAACCAGGTCACATTTGACAGTGTATTTTGTAACCTTTAACAGGGTTGGCTCCTCATAGAGCATTACTTCAGAAGAGTAAAATTTTGGTAGCATGTTACTGGTGTTTTTTTCCATATTGGGTTTCCATGTTAAATCATGGTGTCAAAATATGTGAATGTTATTGTTGTGTTTTACTGTTAAGTTTCTGCAAGCTTATTTCATTAGTATAGTAAACTACACACTTTTATTGTTTTTTATTGTCGAGCAGATCTGAGTTGTTGAAGTTGATTTAATTTTTTAGATGGGCACATCTAGACCTGAGGATAACTGATTCACCCCCCCTCTCAGTTATTCTAAATTCATATTAACCTACAAAGAGATTCAAGAACATAAGAGTCAAAACTATAGGGAGAGTCTACATGGTAAATTTTTAATGTTTTTAATGTTGACACATTTTATATATTCAAGCTAGGGAGAGATACAACAATTTGTAGTTGTTGAATGAAAGTTTAGTATTCTATGGCTTTTTTATATTGCATGTTTCATATTGTGTTTCCATCAATGCCAAAGGGAGAGATTTATGAACTACAACTGATTGTATGTTTGAAGTTGTAACCACCTAGATTTGGTCTGCTCTGACCATAGACCCTATTTTCCCTAAGTGTGATCATACCCCCAATTATGTCCAGACAACTCTTCGATCGGCTGACATAATTCATTCAAATCAGATTTAATCTCCTAAGTGATTCAATCACTAAATTTTATTAATCACCTTAGCTAATCAAAACCAATCAATTAAATCAAATCATTTTAAATCAAACCAGGATAAGGTAATTAATTGAAGAGGAATTAAATAAACCCTATTATATCTAATCACTTGCAAAAGCTTATCTTCTAGCTTAAATTAATCTAATTAATTGGCTATAGTCCTAATTAATTATCTAAAGCAATAAAAAGATTAAATAATTAATATTCCTATTTTTGAATGAATATATTTAATATAATTAATTTCATTAATATTCCCCTTAACCCTAGCCTAACCTACCTCAACCACCTTAACCCTGGGTTCAAACCCATCCCAACCTATTCCCCCCATCCTAAATCTAATCCTAATCTTAATCCTATCCTAACCCACTTCCTAATGATGTCACATTCCTAAATTTGTGATTAGGAACTCAAACCACTTGAGAAATTCAACTTTCTCAAGCTTGACTCCCTCTAAGTCCACCTTCTCAAGCTTGGACTTACACCCCTCACCATGCTTCTTAAATGCTCCCATTAATGCATTATTAATGGAGATTCCTCAAGCCCATGCCTCATGAATGCCTTTGGCATTTATGTCTCTTACACCTCATTAATGGGTTTTACAACTCTATTAATGACCCTTGTCTCCCCCTCTCTCTCCTCATTTCTTCTATAAACAAAATGAGTTTTTGAGCTCAAATGGCCCTTAATTTTTGAATGCATTCTTATAAAGCCCTTAATTTTAGATTGAAAAAGTAGTGTTATGTTGTTAGGTTTTATATATATTCATATTGCATTTTAGTTTCCATGTTTATGCATCATTATAATCTTGAGTTTTAGAGCTAGAATGCATGTTATTTAGATATCTTTCTTGGTTTTAATTAAATATTTCATGCTAGGTTGTATATGCCACTGAAAAAGGCATAATCTGAGGGCTATTATGTTATTTTTCACACTCCTAGTTAGAAAGTAATAGATCAATTTTAGTGGATTTACATGCTTTACTAACCCTATTTTCACTAACGCAATGATCTATTAAAGTGTTGTGTCGCATGTAACAAGTGCACTATTTCACACACATTTTTGGCGCCCACCGTGGGGCACGATTTCGGATTTTGCCTCATTTCAACTTTGTTTTTTTACTAATTTGTCTTCCCAAATTTGAGGTCCAGGCTCATTTCTGGTAGTAGAAGCTCACATCTAGGATACACCCTCGTATCATAGAAATCTAGGCTCGTATCCAAGATTTCCTAAGTCATTTTCAGTATAGGCTCACATCTGGTAAATACTCTATCACATTTGGTAGAAGAGGCTCACATCTGGTTTGTTGCATCATTTCCTATAATTCTAGGATCGCATCTGGTTGAAATTTTTGTGAACTTCATTTCCTAACCCCTAACACTTTAACCAATTGTTGATTTGATCTTTTGACAGCCTAACTAATGCTTGCAAATTGCTGATAAGGAAGTAGGAAGACTTGGGGAATGTGCGTGTTCGCAGGTCTTTTTAAACTAATTTCAGTACTAACCATTTACAAAGCTTTTTCAAAACTAAACACATTTTCTCAACATTTGTTAAATCAACCAGATTACTATGCTCCTTTCCTTTAAGGAAAATCATAAAATTAGACGTTGGTTTAAACACTTGTAAAGGAATTTGGAGATAAATGGACAAACAAACTCACACTATTAATTCATTTTTGGAATCAGTAATTGAACAAGCAATTCGCTAAATCTTGTGGGATAACTGTACAAGTTATATTGTTTAATTCATTTTGGGATCTAAAATTGAACAAGCAAATCACTTAACATTGCGGGTAATTGAACAAAACAAATTTTCTTTCACGCATCCTGTTTTCATAAAATAGGAATATCTAAATCAGGCTCAACATAGCTTGAGGGAATGAACCTTTGATTGAAGTGTTTTGGGAGAAAATGACATGGATTAGGAGAGTATGCTCTTCTTCTTTTGAAGAATCAGTATTCTAGAAATCCTACTCTTGCCAATCCTTTTTATGCTTATTTAAACAGTAGAGGGCCTACCGGTTGAGGAAAAAATATCTCGGGAATGACCCAAGTGAGGAAAGGTTTTACGCAAACCCTTCCAACTCACTATAAATAATTTCTTCCTCGTAGGCCAAAGCCTCGGAAGATGGAGTCAGTTTTGTTCTTGGAATTTTGACATCATTCCTTGAACATACTTGGGTATGTGTAGAGCAGAGCCACTTGAATCTTGCTTGAGAGACTACACATATTTGAGTACTCACAGGGCTATACGCCTCAATTTTTCCTTGTGAAATTCTATGAGAGATGATTTCGAACAGATTGCCCCATCATAAAAAATAAACTTCATAGACAAAACTACTCGATCCATCTTAGAAAGGGTGATAATCCTTGTGCAAGGCAAAAAGTAATTTCCCCAAGACACTTGTCATATCATGTCCTCACTTGTTTTTGGAGTAAACTAATACAGCATCATGAATGGAGCCATTGCGTGCTTGGTGATGGTTGTATTCTGATTAGCATTTGAGTGTGTACCTAAGTCAACGAGAAAGGATTTTCATCCTCCACCTAGAAAATAGGGCATAAGGATGTGTTTGTTCCCCTAACAATGAAAATCTGCTTGATGTATCTAAAAGATCACTAACAAGATAACACCTTCAAAACAAGAAACAAAATTCAATCCTTGGTCTACATGTGTTTTTCACTTACCAGCAAGTCTCCGAACATGATCATAGATCAAACAAACTTCATGCACTTTCAAGACAAAATTTTCAAAACTAACAAAATCTGATAGAGACATCAGAAACTCGCATCCCTGATTTCCTGGCTCGTATCTGGCACCTTGGCTTGCATCTAGTGTACTTCATCATATCTTTTCAATACATCATCACATCTAGGGTAAAAGCTTGCATCCTGGGTCATCAAAAACTCACATACTATATTTCCTGGCTCGCATCTAGGGGCTCACATCTAGGACAATGGGCACTTGCAGATTAGTTTCTCAAAAAACCTCAGTATATTTGGATACCCTTTTGTCTCATTAGTCTGTCCCTATTGTCTTTTCTGGTCTCCCTATTTCCAAGTCAAAACACTTTTTCAGATGCCTACCTTGCATGTCTTGTCAGTTTCTCATAATCAGTCTCAATATGTGTGGTCTATCCACTTTTTACAAACAACTTGATTCTCAGCTCACTATCAGGGCATTCTAATCCTTTGAAATTGGAATCATTTACTTCCACCAAAACATGAATGATACTTCCTCCTAGACACACTCACTTGAACATTTTGAGACTCTACCTGACACTATCAGAAAACTTTGACGAAGTTGAGATATAGATACATGGTTAACACAAGATGCCACAAGTATACTTTTAAAGAATCAGAAGTACCTCCAAGATCACTACACTTTCAGCAAGGAGAAACATCTCATGGTTCCTTGTTTGATTTAGATTCTCTAGAAATGGAACGAACCACTCACGAATGGATTAAGGCTTTTGAGGACTATGAAAATGATAAAAAACAAAGCATGAAGATAGTGATGAGGAAGAAGAACCACACTTTGACCATCCTTTTTTTGAGTTAGGCTATGAGGAAGACATCACTAAAGAAGAATATGATAAACTCAAACAGAGTAAGAAGTTCCGAAAGATAATGGAAAAGATGATTGGTGAAGATAAAGAGGAATACTTTCTCCATCTAGCATCCACTGGCGTAAAGTTACCCAAGGATTATGATGTGGAACAACTAAGAGAAAAGGAGGTGTCCATTTCTATATCTATTCTTACCAAACAACTTACCTTGATGCAAACAGAGCTTACGACTCTCAAACAGTAGAAGGCTAAACCCAAAATGAAATACTATTTGGACTCCATCTATCTATTTCCCTTTGACAAGAGTATTACTATGGTCCTATTTCCTCCTAACATGGCAAGGCCAAAATATAACAAATATACGAGAGAGACCGACCTACATGACTACCTAAGATAATTTTGTGCTCTGAGCATAGAATACATGCATGAACCTACATACCTCATGAGGCTCTTTCCTGGAAGTCTAGGAGGAAACACCACGGAGTGGTTCTCAAAACTTACGCCTAAGGTAAAAGCTTTTGAGGAGTTAATTCAATGGTTTATCCAATGTTACTCCTATAATATCCAGAATGACATGACTATGATGGACCTATGCAACACTAAACAAAAGACTAGCGAATCCTTTACACACTTTCTACAAAGGTGGAGGAAAATATTTACACGGTATTCAAGAGCTATTCCTAAATCTAAGAAAATGGAAATCTTTGTTAATAACCTATACCTAAGTTGAACTACCCATTGCAAATGCAAGACTCCCCTAGCTTCGACAGGGTGATAAAAAATGCTATCCGTATCGAAGAAGTCATGGATAAAAAGGGAGAAATTACTCTCCAAAGTGAAAACAAATCCAACAACTCCAACAAAAAACCTAAATGGTGGAAGCAAAATTTTTTTTTGTTAATGATGGAGTAGTAGACACATCTAATATTAACCCTAAACCTGAGGTGTTCAATCTGAATAACAACATGCAAGAAAGCAAAGATGCCAAGGTAATGACCCCCATACCCAAAGAAAACAATGATAATAGCAAGGGTCAGCCATGGACTTCGAAGCCTCAAAGAACATTCACTCCTTTGAGAGAGCCTCTTGAAATTGTTTTGAAGACACTATTAGACAAAAAAGTTCTCACAATCCTAGATTCTAGACCATGGGAGCCGGAGTTCAAACCAAGATGGTGGGATGATAATTCTTACCGTGTCTTTCACTTAAAAAAAGGACACAAGACTAACAACTATCTTAAAATCAAACATGTTATCAAAGACCTTATTGAAGGAGGCAAGATCAAGGTGGAAGGACACACCACTAATGAAGATCATACAACATTTAAAAAGTCATTCCCTAATTATGAGAAAGGGGAAGCATCCAAAGGAAAAGGAAATGAGGTGAAATACACCTACTCTAAAAGTGATAACGTGATCAACATGCTAGACATTAAAACTAAATCAATTAATGTGATCACTATCAAAGGTGTTGAAGACACATCTTCCTAATCTAATGTTGTGACCTGAAGTCAAGCACAAGTCACGATCAAAGGACCCAATTCCTCTTCAAAACCAACATCAACATCCAAGGTTCCTATTGTTACTATCCCTAAACTGACAGTGGAAAAATAAACAATTACTACTCCTGTAGCAAAGTACAACCTGGTGAATCAATTGCAACGAACCTCTACTAAAATTTCCATTTTTGAGTTTCTTAAAATATCCACAGTAAATAGGGAAATCCTGGAACAATCCATACATGCCGCAAATGTACCAAAGGACCTTGATATAGACAAATTCCAAGTGATGGTTAATCACATCTCAGTGCCACATTACCTCTCCTTTTATGAAGAGGATGATAAATCATTGACATATCCACATAATCAACCCCTCCATACTGAAGTCTTCATTCATAAATCCCATGTTAGATGCATATTGATAGAAGGAGGTGCATGATTGAATACTTGTACCCTTAATTTGATCAGGAAACTAGGTCTTTCAGAATAGACTATTGACTCTAGAAGCAAAATCACTATCAAAGCTTATGATGAGGAAGAAAGATCCTCTAAAGGTCTTATTGTTCTACCCATCAGAGTCAGGCCAATTGAAAGGAATATCATATGTCAAGTTCTGGATCTACCCTTGGCTTACAACATACTATTGGGGAGATGCTAGATTCATGAAATGCAAGCTGTGACGTCTACCTTCCACCAATGTTTCAAGTTCCCACATAATGGGGTGGAAGTGAAAATCCCCGCAGATGCCAATTATACTTGCAATAATATCAAGGCACATATTATGGTTCCACATAACAAAGAGGCTATAGATGAGATTGCTCCTGAGACTACCAAAGACATGGTTATGAAAAGCTTTGGAAAAACCTTGAAACTTGAAGAAATAGGTATGGGAGAATACAAGTTGGACATGACCCCGTCATTAACAAAACTTCTGGTATCACCAAGATCCTATGGAAAACCTTCCCCATCTCTCACACTTGCTACATCTAAAGAGCCAGAAATCCATAAAGAAATTAGCATGGTTAAGGAATCCACATCTTCTTTAGATAACATAGAATAATAGGCAGTCTTGGCCTGGATTTACAAAGGAGAACCAAAGGAGGCTAAGGTAAAACATGTGGAAATATCCCCGGAGAAGTATGGAAAAGGATATGATCTCCTCAAGAAAATGGGATATAAAGGAAGAGGACCTTTAAGAGACAAAGGAAAAGGACTCATTGAACCTGTACACATGGAATTCATGGATACCAAAGATAAAATGGGGCTAGGCTTCAATAATAAATATGAAGACCCTCCTTCAAGAGATAGTCCAATTTTTGACAAAGGGTCTGATGAAATAGAAGAAATATAGCTGGAACCATGGTCCTATGAAAGGTTATTACATGTTGGTATGGAGAATCCAAAATATCAAGAAGAGCACTATGTATCAAGCTTTGAAGTACCATAAGACACTCATATCCCTTTATTACCACAGGCTCCTATTCAAGCAATAGGAGACACACTAGAAGATGATCAAGAGATACCATTGATAAAAATGACTACTGAGAGAACATCCCAACAATAAGATTCACATCCTAATTGGGGGCAGTTAGTCACAATCACACATGTCCTTGATTTACCACACTTTGATCCATAGGTGGCTCATCGGGTACGTCAGATAACTATTGCAAAATTCTTAAACCGGTCTGACAACAAAGTCACTGACTCTCATGATTATGAGTGGGATGAGCTATCTGTTGCCACAAAGGATATTGAAATAGATGTGATGCACATGTTTGAAGCTACATCGGCACACCAAGAACCTTCTAACACCATTCCTAACAGTATTGATGTACCAGACGCAGAGGAGGAATTCCTTCCCCAAATCATTGATGAAGAAACTAGTGTTCTCTTAGGTCTAGAAGAAATTTAGAGGTGACATGCTAGGAGCCTCCTCCTACAAAGAAATGAAGAAGAAGAATACTCAACTGATGAGTCACTAGAGTTTGGTCTGTATATAACTAACAATGACCCTTTTAATGATGATCTAACTCTTATTGATGTAAACATTGAAGAGATTAACTTAACAGAACATGTCATGTCAGTTAATAGTCTTGACACTAATGCATTGCTATACTTCCTAGAGTTCAACTCCTTGTCTTTGATAAACCCAGACCTAATTGATTGGACTAATACAGATCCTACTCCTATCCTTGACTTTCCCAATGAATACACCTTGGCTTGTTATCTAAACACTTGTGAACCTTACCCCTCTTCCACCAATGCAAGGAGCATGATTATATCACAAGAGGATATCAAGTTTCTTAGTCAAAAATTGAAAAAGAAAAAGAAAAAGAGAACTGATGATGAAAACCATGTTCTGGCAATGTTAGATTCTAAAATAGTAAAAAAAAAAGACATATCTAATGGTGAAAACCTCATAGAGGCGCCAAAAGATGAGATTCTTGATATCCATCCCAAGCACTTTCAAGAAATATCTCCAGTTCTGATAGAACCAAAACAACCAGTTAACTTGGGCACAGTTGAAAATTCTCAAATAGTACACCTAGCACATTTTTTGTCAGATGAGGAGAAGACATAGTTCACTGAGTTCTTGAAAGAGAAAAAGATCAACTTTGCATGGTCTTATACCGATATGCCTGGACTAGATCCAGAATTAATAATGCACCATTTATCTATAGCTCCCAGGATCAAACCCATGAAACAAAAACTACGAAAGATGCACCCTCATGTTGCATTACTAGTAAAAGTAGAGCTAGAAAAATTGTTAAAAGCTGGATTCATTAGAGTCATTACTTATGTAGGATGGATTTTTAATGTGGTCCCAGTATCTAAATCAGATAAATCTATTAGGATATGCATAGACTTCAAAGACTTAAACAAGGCATGTCCTAAGGATGACTTCCCACTGCCTAATATTGATACGATCATAGACCTCATAACAGGCTACCAAATGTATTCATTAATGGATGGTTTCTCAGGCTACAATCAGATTAAAATTGCTCATGAATATCAAGAGAAGACTACATTTACATGTGCATGGGGCACCTTTTGCTGGAACGTCATGCCCTTTGGGTTAAAGAATGTTGGTGCTACATATCAAAGAGTAATGACCACTATATTCCATGATATGATGCATAAAAACATGTAGGATTATGTAGATGACACCCTAGCTAAATCAAAAGAAATAAATACACATAATGATGACTTAAGAAAGATATTGGATCGTATGGAGCAATTTCAACTCAGGCTCAATCCTAAGAAATATGCCTTTGGGGTCCAATCAGGAAAGCTCTTAGGGTTTATTGTTTCAACAAAGGGAATTGAGGTAGATCCTGCAAAGGTCAAGGCTATACTAGAGATGACTCCTCCATGCAACATTAGTCAAATGAGGACATTACAAGGGAGACTTCAATAAATCAGGAGGTTCAAGTCACAACTTGCCAACAAAGCACAACCCTTTACCAAATTTCTACATAAAGGTGTCACCTTCAAATGGGATGAACATTGTGAAGCCAACTTCAGAGAATTAAAAGAGTATCTAGCTACTCCTCCTATTCTTATGGCACCCATTCATGTAAATCCATTACTCTTGTATATTTCAGCTACAACTACATCATTGGGAGTATTATTAGCACAAGAGGATGAAACTAAGAAAGAAAGAGTTGTTGGAATAGTCCCAAGAGATAACTAAGAGGGGGGGGGGGGGGGGGGGAA